>VZTO01010279.1:9204-21510 GCA_013400615.1 Syrrhaptes paradoxus
GATAGCGTGAAGCACGAAAAGCACAACCAGTAAGTGATCTTCTGTCAGCTGTAGAATTTGTCATTTGACTGCTGTTTACCAACTTTATGGTAAAATGAAGACCCAAAGGGCATGTCTCAGTTATCATCAGATAACTGATGTCTAACCACAGATGTTTAACAATTTGAGATGCCTTAAAATATCCTCCCTGGCTTTTCTGCTGCTGCTTCCAAAGGGTGCAGAACTCCCATCGCTCATGTGTCATTTTTGCCAGCCTTCTGTAGGTATCTTAGAAACGTTGTGACATCTAAAGTGGTACACGGCACATGTGTTTAGGTGGCTGAATTTAGGTAACTGAGCTGAATTCCAACCATATGCCTCTGCAAGGGAGAAACATTGCATGAAACCAGCAGGGAGAAATGCAAGTAAAAGATATCTGGACTTCTGATCCTGGCAGGATTGTGAGCAAATACTGCAAAACACGCAAAACTAAAATGAGTCGATGAATTTCCAGCTGTGTGATAAAACTCTTGTTTGGTTTGCTTAATACATGCACAGAACAAGAGTCTGTAAAAGCTTGGTGTATGCAGTTTGAAACAAATGCTAAAAATTAAACTTCAAAACAAATAGAAGAACTGCTATCTTATAGATAAAAGAAGCAGCAGTGACATGCACATAGTCCCTGTTAACATGCTACTAAATTGTTTACCTTAAGGCAGTAATTCTACTTTTAATATATAAAAAAAATAGAGTTTACTGGTGGTGACTAAAAGTTATATCAGAACCAGAAAAAAAACTAGTTGGCAGAAAGTGCAAGCAATCATATAGTCCATCCTCTCTCTCCCTAGTAGGCTCAGAAATGTTAAAATGGTTCCTGACAGAAAGGCTATACAACCTTTCCAGACACTTATTCCAGTATTTCACTGGTCTTACAATTCAAAAATATGTTCCATTGTTTTTCATAATATCTTTCTTCTTTTCTGTTTGATTTGCCAGTTTTATGGGGACAGAATATTCCCTCCCTCTTAGCTTGCTCCCTTCTCATTGAGATGAGGGTTTTTTTCCCAATAGTTTAGTGCTTACTGCGCAAACACGAGTTTATAATGCAGAGGTCACCATTCACTTGAAGAGAAGTATGCTGACTGTACCTACATAAATTCAGTCTTCACTGCAAACATTGAACACTTTCAACCAATTAAAGCTGTGAGACATCTAGTACAGGTACAGATAAATTTATTAGAATCTCCTAGGATTCATGACTACCCATACCTGTTAATGGTGTTCAGCAATTATTTTGTAAGTAAGTAACAACTTCGTACAATCTTGTGATATAGACTCATAGAATGGTTTGGGTTGGAAAGGACCTTAAAGATCATCAAGTTCCAACCCCCCTGCCATGGGCAGGGACACCCTCCACTAGCCCAGGTTGCTCAAAGCCTCATCCAGCCTGGCCTTGAAATGGTCATCTTGTATTCAGTAGTTGCACTAGTGGATATTTACATTAAATGACCTCTGCTTAAATTACCATCCTTCAAATTTGATGAGCAAATTTTGAAAGAAATACCTATACTTACAGGATTTCTGTATTATTTTAGAAAATAGTAGTCTTGAAACTGGGTCATTCTATATCTACATATATATATATTTTAGACCTGTTGAGACCCACTAGAATGAAGCCTTGAATGCCACGTAAATATTAACCATTGTAGTCCAATATTTTGTCTTGAAAAATGAAGGTTCAGCTGTCTTGAAAAGTTGCTGTAACAGCAGGACATTGCATGGACAGAATAGCATTGTCCCAGAACCCAGGGTATTATTTAGAGCTAAGTATCTGTGGTGGGATTTAGCTCCACAGTGTATGTTATGTGAGCTATTGAATCAACCTGGGCGTATTTAAGGTTCTTCAGCTTCCCCAAATCTGGGGAAATTTGATAAAGTGCTAACTCACCGGGTACTTAGACAACCATTAACTACAAGCACATTTAGTTATCTCACTCACAGGTAGGAACCTACATTTAGGTGCCCAAAATCTGGAACAGCTTCTTATCTCTAGAGGGTGGATATGTACATCTGAGCTAGTTGCTAGATTCTTCATGGAGTTCACAGAAATACTTACGTAAAGAAAACCACGACAAGTTTAAAAAAACCATAAAGTAAGGCAAGCCAAAAATGACTTTAAGGAATACCTTGTTAAAAGCCTGAAGTTTAGAATTTTCCACATACAATTATTAATCCTTTAAAGAACATCAAAACTAGAAAGTGGGGTCTGGAGACCAAATAGATTATTAAGATGTAAAGTAATGTTGAGGAGAAAAAAAAAAAAAGGCAGCAGCTGAGAAGCTAAGTGAACGCATTATATTGATGTTCACCATGACAGAAATAAGGCAAATGCTCACATGTCTATCTCTTTTTTTTGAGTAAACACGGAAGTTGGCCAAACTGAAGAACCAAGAGAAAAATTTTAGGAAAAAAATTGACACAATGAATACTAACAAATACCCAGGACCTCCGAATGTTAATCCACTTATTGATTGCAGTGTGTATCCTAAACCTTTAGATGACCATTGGGATTTGGAGAATGGAAAGTGATAAATGTAACTCTAACTTTTTTGACCGGAGGTGATTCAGTTACAAATCCGTATGGCTGAATATTCTTCTAGCCTAATAATAAAAATCACAGTAAAAACTATGTTTAAATATAGTCAAGAAAGCTTTCCAGAAGGAAGAAATCTTGCATAAAAAAAATCATATAAAAAAAGATAGGCACCATATATTTTAAACTTTCAAAGAGAAATTTCAGGCTATTTTAAAAAACAAATAAATAAACATAAAAATATTTACTATGTCAGTTAGAGCAGCGAAAACATTAGAAAACAAACAATAAAATAATCAGTCTTTTTTCCCAATAAAAGGCATTCAAATTAGATTTCTCTTTGTCCTAGTATATGTTGTTCTGCATACTCATTAATTATCTCAAAGAGAAGGTACGTAGGAAGAATAAAATTTGCTGATAATCTTAAATTATTCAGGATAATAAAAGTAAAGAAAAAGCCTGTGAAGATGTGCAGAAGGTTGTCAAAATATTGACTGATTAGGCAATAAAGTGGCAAATGAAATTCAGTGTTGATTAGTGCAAATTAATACACATAGGAAAACATGCCAAACTATATACAATGACTGATTCTAAACAGCTATTGCCACAGAGCAATGTGAGATATGATTTACTAAAGATAGAGCTATAAATTTTGATTCAATGCTAAAATTTTTTTTAAACTATGAAAGACCTATTAGACAATGAATGGAAAAAAAATCTGAAAGGACCCTTATATCATAACGTGCTGAATCTTGAATATATGGACTTCTGGCTCTCCTTTGTGAAGAGTGCCGTAGAACTAGAAGAGATACAGAGGAGAAGAGGTGAAATAAAATCACCTATACGAACAATTAAATTGGAAATGTTTATTCTGTTGCTTAGAGTGCAAGAAGTGGGGTAAACTTGATTTTTTTGCTGTAGTGGACTTTTTTAAAAAAGTATGCACAATGAAACAGTTGCACCCATCATTCCAAGATGTTAAGAAATTATTAAAGTCATGAAACACATTAGCAGCTATTAAATATTAAGAAACAACATCGGACTCTACTTCAGATCACCAGAAGTGAGGACTGTTACACGAAGGCAAGCATCACTGTACATTCTGCTCCTTTGTATCTACCTAAATTTTGCATAGGGGACCCTCTCAAGATATGAGTTACTGGATTAGGTGGGCAAGGCTCTGAACTTGGTGGAACTGCTGTAGGAGTTCTTATACTCTCATATCTGCATTCAGAAAACAATTCAATGACAGTAATAGTAGGGTTAGACCAAAGATCCATCCACCACAACACCCTGTCTTTGAGGAATAAGCTTCAGGGGAAGGAAAGAACGCTGGTGACAAAGCGGCCATTTGTTTGTCACATCTCTGGGCAGAACCAGCACCCTTGTAGCCTTATGGGAGTGACAGGCACTGTCAAGGGCAGCTCTGCATGATGTCATCCTCAACCTCCCTGTTCTGTGCTTTTCATTGCTTCATCCTCACCCCTTTTTCATTTGTGAAAACTAGTGCTTTTGGTTGAAGAAGGAAAAACACAGTTGCTGTTACAGGGAGGAAGGCTGGCTGGGCCTGTCTGCTGCTGCTCAGTGAGTTGGATTTCTGATCAAAACAGATGACGGAGCTTCTGGTTTCCCTCCACCATGCTCTACTCTCCCCAGTCCCCACATAAAGAATCAGAAACTGTCGTCAGAAAGCAGATGCCTATGGAAGAATCAAAAAAGAAAAGCATCTAGTGATACTGCTTCCCTGGAATAGCCTGTCAGCTTCAAACAGTCTGGGTTTTCAGGACTTCTGAACAGAAGTAATGTTTCATTTGATAGCCTTGACAGATTTTGCTTCTCTAAACACATCCACATCCCAGACCAAATTGGATCTGTGCTCAGAACAGGGAAAGAAGGAAGGCACAAGTGATTTTTAAGCTGCCTTCATATCCTGGTACCCTGGTCTGAAAGCATCTCTAGCACATCTGAGGAGAGCTGTAAAGCATTAGGAGGCCCAGCAACATCCACACCAGTGCGAGGACTTGGAGTGTTGTGCAGCCCCACGCTGCTGGCTGTGTGCTCTGGGAGCAGAGCCCCCATTAGAAGGCTTCACAAGCCCTCGTTATGAACACAAAGAAAAATATCAAAGTGCTTTGGATATCATAGCTTCCTCCTTTTAGGAAAGATATCAGAACCCATGCTAGAGACTGGGGGTAATGACCTCTTCTTCCTTCTCTGGAGTATGGCAGGGTTTGCAGAAAGCAGTCAATAACAGCCTGCCCAGTGGAAGCCTCCCAGATCGTAGGAGTAATGATTTTGGAACAAACACAACAGAAAGCAGACTGCGAACACAGTGAGGAGCTGCTTGTGTTTGCAGTATTAGCTTTTTTTTAAAGAAAAGCTGGTTTTCTTTCAGAAGGGGTGAGTTGTCTCACGTTATTATCCAAGAGGTGGTACACACAGCAACACTACAGACCAGGCACAGGGAGACAAAAGCAGTCTTTCTTGCTTTGTAAGGAGAACTGATGGGTCTTCCTTTCTGTCTGAATTTCAACTGGAAAAATACCTTAATTCATAATTGCTTTAACTGTACTTATTACAGGCAGAAAGCAGAGCAGGAAGCTTTACTTTTGCTTCTGTTTTAAATCTGCCAATTAATTCCTCTGTTTCACTGACTCAATTTTGTTATGTTTATTACACAAACACTGTTTTACTTCAACATTAATGATGTTCCATTTTCCTGCTTTTCCATTTTAGGTTTTTTTTTCCTATATGTTTGATTGTAGAAATAAACACATGGATATATGAAGTGAAGCATAAGCAAATGAAGCTCTAGATTGTGAATCCAGGCTCCTATTATATAAATGCTCTACTTCGGAGTTCTTCTGCAACAGAACTGTGTTAGAGGGTTGGCCTTACATGTTTCTTAGCTGAGTTGAATTTGGAGACTAAATTCTGTTACTTGTCTATTTCATAGATGGCAATTGCTAGGAAAATACCTAAAAAAAAAAAAATCCCTTTCTTTGGACTACCTCTGCTTTGGTAGCTGAAAACATCTGCCCCAATTTAGGATTTATGCCCTTTTGGGAGAAACAGTTCCTTAAGGGCAAGGTCCTCTCACCTCACAGTAATTTTGCACTGAGGCTTGGTACAGAGCTTTCACATGATGTTTCAGTTTGGACCAATCTGTTTATTGTCTTACTGGCAAAAAAGAGAAAGAGACCCCAGACTGGAAGTATAACACTGGATATGTAAACCCCAAACTGTTTCCATGCAAGCCAGCTTTATCCAATTATAAGCTGTACATGCAACATACTCATTAACGTGGTAGTAGCTTGGTGTAGTGCCCAGGCAATAATGAATTAATGTGTTTGCCAGGGTGCAGCAATAGGTTGGTACAGCCAGCGCACATTTAAGGTGCACCCTGCTAGGTCTACCTGGTGTAGCACTGAGCCTAACAACTCTGATCGAGTCTGTGTTCACTCAGCTGCTGCTATACTGCGCTCTGTTTATGCAGCGTAAGCATGGCTGACTTTTCTTCCCAACAAACAAGAATCACTTGTTTTTAAAATCAAAGGTAATGTGCTTTCACATCCTTGGTTTTTTTGCACCACCTTACATTTATGTTCCTAGTTTATGTACTACCGTAAACCCTGTTCATGTTATGAACCATTTTTATGCACCGAATTTCTTGTTTATACATCATTGATGGTGCTCATGTAATAGCAAAAGGTTTTATTTTTATTTTAGTTTTTCAAATGTTACAATATAAAACTGAGTCAAATATTCTATACTTAATATACTCTTATTTCAGCTGCGTATGCATATTCCTGTAACTGAATCTCCTATACTGATATGACAGTAGCAAACCACAAACACTGTATAGAGCATAACACAAGAATACTGTGTCAAATAATGGATTCAGAGAAATGTTCATATTATATCACAGAAAAAAAGAGGGGCTTTGTTAGTTAAATATTAAGAAAATCAATATAGCTTCAACACTAAGAGACAACTATTAGATGAAAGCAATCCTTTATGCAGCTAATCTTCTATCTCCATTCTTCTATAATGTTGCATCTGTTTGGGCAATATTACAGATTCATGACAAAAAATTAAGCCCAGTCAGGTGCATAGACTCTTATCCCGTATACCTCATATTTCACAAGTACTTTCATTCTGAAATGAGAAAATTGGTACACCTAAAGGTAGGATGAGGAACATAATCATATACAACCCCTCTTCTAGAGACAGCAATACTATGTCCAGATACCAAGAGGATACTATTTGCTATATCCTTAATGACCCAGATTCCATATCATGACAATCTCACCTTTTATTCAAATAAATTCATAACTTTCGTGTGATATATCTCTAACATCAGAAGGTTTCTTTAATAAGGGTCGTTTTAATTCTCAAAGTTTGTGAGAACTTAATCCATAGTTGTTGTATGTTGTCAGGTTAACAGTTTCTGTATGTTCCCCCTGTTCTCCATTTAGCTATTTAGTTTGTCATTAGTCATTAGAATCTAAAGCCCTGCTGTGTTTTAATTTGAATACAACCCCCTGTGCTGTTACAGTCTTTGGAAGCCAAATTTTGTCTCAAGAGAGATTTTACAGCCGAGTTGCTTGCAAAGATCTTGAACAACAATTTCTAGATGAAATAGGACATTCGTAACAAACCATGCAATAACTGAAAAAGGATAATCTTGTGACAAAGCTGATATAAATTAATAAAGCAGAAAACAGTGACTACTGTTCCCACAAAATGGCAGATATTCCAGTGGTTCATGAAACTCCTGAATAATCAGATAATTATTAATTCAAACATGAAGCTCATGAACAATCAGATAATTATTAAGTCAAACCTAGTAATAAAAATGTTAGGACATTCTTCATGTAAAAAATAAAAAAAAAAAGATTGGACATGCTCTGTCAAAATGGCACTAAAACTCAGACGATGAACTTGCTGTTGTTTTAACATCACTTTGAATCAAATACAAAGTACAAAGTAGATGGCATATACCTATGACTTGCCAAATTTTCTAGCAAAGCTTTTCAAAAGATTTGAAAACAAAAGATATCCCTTCTCAGAATACTGATAACTGGGAAGCAGAATTTCTAGAAAATAATGCATCAAAAGAAAACCAGATTTTTTTGAGCAAAATGTAAATATGTATGTGATGGGTTAGCCCTTGGCTGGGGACCAAACCACACACACCCGCTCACACAATTCCCGCCCCCATTTGAGCGTAGGGAAGAAAGTTAAAGGGGGAGTACGTAAAGGTTCTGACTGGGCAGGACCAGCCCGATTGGCAGATCCTCTAGTGTTGACTAGCCAAGTGGCTTTTGCTAAACGTGTATCCCAGTTTTGGGGTAAAGGGAAAAAAGGACTCGTGGGTTGAGATAAGGACAATTTAATAACTAAACTACAATAATATTGAAAATTATACTATATACAAATCTACAAATGAGTGATATACAGTGATACTGCCTCCCCCCCCACCCCCCCCTTCCCTATGACCAAAGGCTCAGCCTGTTCCTGGCTAACAATCCCAGAACAGGGGGAGTCGACCCCAGAGCAGGGAGGGGTCCCAAAACCTCCCAGAGCAGAAGGGAGGGTCCCTGAAACATCACGCTCACAAAACAGAGATAACTGTCCGAGAGTCCCAGAGTGAGAGCTGACTGGTGTGGGTGGGGGGGAAAGGCCTTGGGAGAGTGAATGCAGGCACCTGAAGTGAGATGATCTGGAGCCAAAGGGAAAAAAGGCCGATTTTATGGAGGGTCCTCACCTATATACTGGGCATGATGTGTATGTTATGGAATAGATTATTGGTCACTCTGGTTCTCAATCTAGTAACCGAAGAACAAATCCTGGGCTAGTAGCTGGGGCTGTGCCCTCCCAGCCCCACCGCCCTGTCTGCAAAGAACAGAGAAGCTGAAGGACCTTGAAATATCCTAGCAACACTATAAACATCCCTTTCTTATCAACTTTTCTTCTGAGCACAAATCCAAAACACAGCCTCTTGCTAGCTATTATGAAGAAAGTTAACTCTGTCTCTACTTAACCCAGGACAGCATACAACTGTTCCCTCTTTAAACATTTGACAGCATGCAGTGGTCCACTCTACTCAACCAATAAAAGCAGGTGGAGTGTGAATAAAAATACCAGTAACCTTTGTGTCTATTTCTTTCTCAAAGAGGACTGTACCTCCATTTAAAGCACAACTAGGGAATTTCATATACAAGTCTTTTTTAGTATTTTCAATTCTACTTATTTACAGTAAACATTAATTTATTGAGAAACAGTAGGACGCTTTTTTCTGTGACTGTCTTAGTCTAGCTGACTGTGAACTATTAAAATGTGCTTATCAAAGTTTTATGGAGAATAGCCCTGGAGGTTAACTTCATGCAATGCTTCTGATAAGCCCTGAAAAGACAGAATTCTGGCTTGTTTTTCAACCAAGAATTGAGTAAGCTGGCATTAGAAAAGAGGATTTAGACAGAGCTGTGCCCAAGTCTGACTCATGATTGACCTTACCCATATATGAGCAGCAGAAGGTGAGAAAACATGATTATATCCTCCCACTCTGTTTGGTTGTGCAGCAGGTATTTCAAATGGCAGTGTCTTAGCAGAGTATATTATTGCTTGTTTGCTGAAAGAAAATAAGATTCTACAAAAGGAGGCAAAGGGAAAAGGCAATCAGCTCATGACACAATATTTTTCCTTAGTCCACAGAAGAGTCACAAAGGTGTCAGGCTTCTCTGTAGGATGAATTTTCTTTTCCAGTGCTCAAGGTGTTCCTGCAGAGAGCATGGCATGCAGACCTGGAAGAACTTGATCTTGTAAACTGTATTTCTTCAATCACAGTGAGATGTCTGACTGTTTTATGTCTGTTAAATTGTGACAGAATCTCCCTTCTTTATTTCTGCATGTGATAAAAGGTTTTCATAATGCACCACATAGCATTAGTGGAGTCTCTACCACTGTGCTGTATTTTGCATTCCAGAATGGACTCTGACAAACGTGAACAGACCAAACAAGCAAACAAAACCTCCTTTTATCCTCTGTCATTTTTCTTTCAATAGAACATAAATGCCACCTTTTATTTGAGCAAAACTGAAGACAACATTGACACTAAAAGATGGTGCCTGTTGTAAAGCTCATGGTGATTTGAGCTAAGCAAAAAGACAATTATAACCAATAAAGTAGTAAAGAGAACCATGGGGAAATTTAACATGAAGGTAAAAAGCAGTGCAGAATCCTGTGTATCATATTTGTAATAGAGTTTGCTTTCTCTTCAGGGGAATAAAGTTATCTATACAAAACATATACACACTGTGCTGAAGTTCCTCTCTGGCAGTATAATAATTTCTCATCTTTTAACAGATACCAAAATAGTCAGTAACAATGTATTATTGATTCCATGATCAGCTCAGTCTCTTCTAACGCAACTATACAACTCCAGTAAAGATGGTCCTTTTTTGAAATACCTACAAGACAAAAATGAGTCTGTTTTCAGGACTGCAGGATATTGCACTTGTCATGGAGAACAAAATGGCAACATGTGGTTCTCTTGTTGAAACAACCCTGTGGACATCATAATAGGATACAATTGAGGTGAAGTTTGTAGGAAAGAGTAATAGGGAACTAAAGAAGCTAAAAAAAAACAAAAAAGGAAAAAACAACAGAAAAAAAAACATTTAAACTTGCAAGACCTGGTCATTGTGATAAATGAGTACAAGGAGGTGCCGTACCAACATGAAGATACTACAGGCTCAGTTGCGTTGCCTAACCAAAGATGTCTAGTGTTGCTTGGGCTGCCCTGGGCTGTCCTCCCTGACCCTGGGCTGCAACTCCAGAAGCACACAAACCTCCTGTATCATATCTGGCAGCCCATTTTGGGGTCCTTGGTGCCGTAAGGAATGTTAAATAGCAACAGATTCCTGTGTGTGGTCAACTGTGTCGACACCTTCATTGTTCGGTGCACATCTTAGTATCTACAGTGTACAGTTTAAGTTTGTATTTCTTAGTCTTTCGTCACACCGTAGAAAATTTAAATTTACTCTTCCTGGACTGCTCAACCCACTCCCTTCTCCTCCCCCCCCACTTGATACAGCATTAATAATTAAATAATAAAGGAACAGAAGCTTGAAAACAGAACATATCACTCAGCAAACGACAGAAGTAGGTTAGACCAAAGTTTGTGTAGCATGGAACCTTTCATCTAATAATGCCTTGTAGATCATGCTTAGTGAAAGGTATGGAAAACGTGATACTTTTCAGGCTATTTTCCCAGCTTTCAACAATCTACAGGTCAGGGACTTCCTCAGGCATAAGTGAAATCTTTGTTTTAATAGATTTTTCTTCCACAGCTATCAGAGGTCAATCAATCATTTATTCCAAGTGGGTGACTTGATGGTTTGCAAGGTTATTGACAAGAAAGTAAATGTTGCTATTACGGTTAAGAATGAACTAATTGAGCAGTGCATGTGATCTAATAAGTTTCTAGATAGTTTCTTTGGAGTGAAGAAAACAATCAATTTCTGAACATACAGGGATTATACAATGTGGCTTGGAATGTGTAATTTCAAATGTCAGGATGGCAAAATGTGCTTTATGTTGGTTTCACTGTCCAAAGGAGGATGCATTGCATTTTATCAATAAGGACACTAATGTCAGCAAGATGAATGACAATATCTGTTCAAGTATGGCCCAGCAGAGAAAGAACTTAAGAATTTGAAGGTGTTACACAATTTAGTTGAAAGATAAATTGGTAGTGACAGCCAGCTTCCTTTTTACATCATGTTGTAATAAAGTTGCCTGACTATTAAGAAAAGACATGCCAAAAGAGGATCTAAATCCAGGATCAGTTCTGCCTCACAGATTACATCAGTAACTTCAAATTCATATGGAAATAAAATGGTACTTACACTTTTTTTACATATAGCTTACAGAATCATCCAACAAAATCATATCATAATAATTTTTTTCCATATACTAAGGCATTTGTTAATAGCTACACACAATTTTTTACACTGAAAATCTTAAATCCTTAAGATCACATGCTACAAAAACACTGAGACATCACACTTAAACATTAAAATTTGACCATATAAGTCAGTGAAAATTTTTGTATAGTTGATTTTAAATTAATCCCTTTGTTTGTTAATAAAATCATAGAATCATTGAATTGTTTGGGTTGGGAGGGACCACAAAGATCATTGAGTTCCAACCCCCCTGCAATGGGCAGGGACACCTCCCACTAGCCCAGGTTGCTCAAAGCCTCATCCAGCCTGGCCTTGAACACCTCCAGGGATGGGGCATCCACAGCTTCTCTGGGCAACCTGTTCCAGTGTCTCAGAGCCCTCATAGTGAAACATTTCTTCCTAATATCCAATCTAAATCTGCCCTATTTCAGCTTAAAACCGTTATCCCTCATTCTATTGCTATACTGCCTGACAAAGAGTCCCTCCCCATGTCTCCTCTAGACCCCCTTTAGGTAGTGGAAGTCTGCTGTTAGGTCTTCCAGGAGCCTTTCCTTCTCTAGACTGAACAAACCTCAATTCTCTCAGCCCTCTGACCTCATAGGGGAGGTGCTCCAGCCCTCTGACCATTTTTGTGATCCTCCTCTGGACCCACTCCAACATGTCCATGTCTTTCTTATGCTGGGGGCCCCACAGCTGGGTGCAGTACTCCAGGTGTGGTTTCATGAAAGTGGAGCAGAGTGGCAGAAAAACCTCCCTTGACCTGCT
>VZTO01010281.1:0-31331 GCA_013400615.1 Syrrhaptes paradoxus
TGTGATTCTGTGATCTGGAATCATATTTAACTAAGAACTTAGCAGCTATTTTTAAATTATATATGATTCAAGTTGCACTGCCTTCAGTGGGTACTAAATTTCAAAACCTTAATTTAACATTTTGGGAAGCTGAGATAAAGCCTGAATACAAGGTGACAACAAGTGATGGTCATGATATTATCTTAGTGCAGTAAGTTAAAGACATTCCAGAATTAATATGATAAGACAGGAAACAATTTCAGATTATAAACGACCGGCTTGGCAGCATGGGAAAAACTTTGTGTGATGTGATCTGAAAGAAGAGTACAAAAATTATCACAAAATTGTTAGTTTGAATAAAAGCTACAAATTTGATTTGATATTATTCATGACCATTTTTAATTTTTTAATGCTAAGGTAGTGCAAAAAAAGATTTTAAAGTTCAGTGATGCCCGATACACAAGGACACTGGTGTGCAGTAATTTGGTGATTTCATGGCTACCTCTGGATAGCTTTTCTTCATATGCTTCAAAGAGAAAATGACATCAATGAGGTAAAACCTGTCACATTAAATCTCAAATCAGCAATGCTGAATTTGCCTTGTTTCATGATAAACTGAGAAGAAAATTATTTTAAAATGAGATAGATAATGTAAATTATGACAACCTGCTAATGGCAAAAGATGGTATAGATAACATTTTTGTATGCCAGACTGTTTACATGCTGTAGTTAGAAGGTACATGAAGGGATTTTTTTTTTTTTCAATTCCTGCTGTTACTTCTAGAGCACAATGTATGTTACGCAATATGCACAACATACCTAACTACATACTGACCTTAAATGATTACAAGGCTGGAGGAAGCATATCTGAAAACTTTTGGGGTTATTCTTCAGGCAGAACTAAGATAGGACTAAAGAAGAGAGAAGGTCTACACCATGGTCATGTAATACTTTTTACTTCATGGAGGTAGATGACTACAACAAAAGAGAAGGAAATAAGTTACTCAAGTAGACTGACTGAAGATATCATCAGGTCACTGTTATCAACACTTAGGATGAATAATGTTAAAATTATATGCACTGAGAAAAAAGGATTTTGATCGTGTGGTACACTGTGAATATACTATAGAGCATTGATTTAAAACAAAATAATAGAAGGTATAAACAGAGAAAGATTGAAAATATTCCAGAAATTGGTGCATACAGGAGAGAGAAAGAAAGCAGATGAATACCCATGTGAATTAACACTGTCTGTATAAGAGGAAGTAAAAGATTCCTCAGGTCTCTAGGAAGACAGATTATTATTATTGTTTTTTCTTCATATGCATCATGTAGAAATGTCTCTGATGAGGCAGAGCTTGCATCTCTAACTCCCACACATTAGTCATCTTTGTACAAGGCAAACTTGGCCAATCTAATTGTTCAGATTCTAGTAGAGGGCACATGTCCTGAAATTAAATCGAAAGACAACCAGCCTGAGAGATTTAGAAAACTTTGTGGTTGGTGGAATGTAAGTTATCTTCAGGATCCACCTTTAGATATAGTCAAGGAACATTGAGTAAATAAGAAGATTTTAACTCCAAATACTACTATATTCTGAATTATATCAAATGAAACTGCTTATTTTAAAAGGGTTATCTGTAAAAAAAGATTTATTTCCTCCTTTTTTCATGAACTTTTGTTTGACTTATGCTTTTATTGATTAAAAAATGAACAAAATAAAAAACGTTTCCAAGAAATGGTAAGAAATCAATGGACAGAAGACAAGCTTTCACTGAATAAACACACATTTCTGTAGTAAAACCCAGGAAAGAAAAGCCTGAGTAACTATGTGTTTAATCTATAATTCCTTTTGATGGAGCTTCATACCAGAATGCTCTGACTTGATCTCTTGGAACCTGTAAGGAAATTTCTCTACATAGATGATTCAAAGAAATCACTCACTAAGCCCTGTTGTTCAGTCTGTCAGAACAAAAAGAAATCCTAAAAATGTTCGATATGTAGAATTCATCTGACACTGAAAGCAAGGAAATAGATGTTTGTACTTTGTGTTCACAGAATCACTTTCTGTACATCTGTGCAATTATTTTTAAATTCAATTTAATTTTTATTTCTGTGAATTTAACTGCTCCGTATGACTTAACTTACATAAAAGTGATACAAAACAGATACTGGACTAGGAATGCGAAAAATATTTTTTTTGTCTTCAAGTGCTATTCCAAATGTGTACAAAATTTACAATCTGAGTCAACAATACTAAAACCTAAAATTTTTGTCAGTAAATACCCATGTCAGCTGACATGACATCCATAGTTAATAAAGGTGATTCTGAAATCTGGTCCAAATTGTCTACCAGTAGGCTTACATATCCCCAGCTTTTTGCATGACCAAAAGATTGGCTTGGGTATCCTGAGAAACAGCTCAGCAAGTAACACTGTTGAAGAGCTGCAGCCACCGATTGCACCAAATCCTCAACGTCCTGGAGTTGTCATTAAGATGTTATATCAACATCATGCAGATGTCATTATGTTGTTATATTGGGTGGTTAGTAAATTCTTATTCCTGCCCTGCTATCAGGATTGAATTCTATGGCAATATTGCAAGCCCTGAGCAGACCTTAGCTGCATGTGCAAAATTTTCTTCTGGATGATCCCTTTTTGTCAAGAATTTCAGCAACTGCATTAAGATTTTCAGCAGCATGGTCTGTATTATTCGTGGGTTTGGTGCTGTATAAGGCTGTCCTTCCCCTTCTGACTGATAGTGTATTTTCTCCTATTCTTCACCTTCACAGAAAGAGTAGTCATGGTTCTGGATGGCAAGTGAGCTTCCTTCTCATAGCTTTGTCAAAGTCTTCCTAGGAGTCATAGCAAAACGTTGATCTGCTCCATTGGCTATTTGGGCACTGGAAAAAAAAAAGGCCTGCCAAAAGCATGTCTTAATGTATTCTCTAACACAATGAAAAAACCCCTTGACTAAAATAGGTAGAAAATCCTTCCAACCTTGAAATAATCATAAATAGCACTGGTGTGCAACTTAGTCTACCTCTGCATTGTGCATAAGCCTCAGATAGCATGCCACAGATGTGAGCACTACTATAGTGTAGTGAAGGGGCGGGAGGCTGTTGGAAAGGACAGTCTCATTCAGATGCAGCTCACACTGCATTGTGTAAGAATGATTCAACGTCTTTACGACTTCCTGGGGTAGTAAATTTTCATCCTGCTGACAACAGGAGCAATTGCTGTGTGCAGAATAAAATTGCCTGTTTAAAAGTTTAAGTTCTATTTTTATGAGATATGCTTCCTTATTTCTTAGTTTAACTTATCAAAGATCATAATTGCTGTTACTACTTCTCATGATAGTAGCGTTTGTGGAGAAAGCAGAGAAAATTTTGCAAATTAACATGTTGCTATGAAGGACAGATAAGTAATATCATTTCCTTGGTACTAAAAGTTGTATATTTTACATTATTGCTTGTATCGACTGCTGATGATTTAAAACTCTTTAGGCATTTTAGAGGTGTTTACATTGAAATTTCTGCAAAGGGGTTCAGAGTTCTTTTATGAAAAAGATGTTATACTAGCACTCCACTTCAGTAAAAGGTACACAAATGAAAGGAATGCCTTCATTAATAAACAAAACCCCTACAGATATCAGACTAAGGTTATCTTGTCACAGCTGCCTCTGCTTGTGCTAAAATTGTGGTTGAAATATCATATACAAATTGAATGAGAAAAAGATAAAAAGGTGAGAAAATATTAGTATAATCTAGGTGGTGTTCCACAAAGAAAAAAATATATATAGAATTGTGTTCTGTAAACAGTGACTCAAGCAGAGCTAAGAAAAGCCTTTTTTCTGCTTTAGAGACACTGAAAATTGTATATACTTGCTCAATTGTTGTTTTTTCATATCAGAGCATAAATCAAAGCATCTCTATCAGCTCAAACTTTCCTTGAATTCCATAATCCACTTTAAATCCTGATTTTTAAAACTCTGCTTTCCATAGACAATATTTATTATTTGTTAGTCCTTAAGCTTTTTGTATGCTTTGGATATTAGTTTTGTTCGAAAACTTAAATTATTTAATTGCTTAAGATACAGTCATTGTTTTTAAGACACTGAAGAAAAAAAAATAGCCTAAACCTGATGTCTGGAAATGGAGAATTATTCCATTTACATTGTGTTCCATTTCTGAACTAAGTAGTCATCACCTGGAGATCCTGTGGGCAGAGGATCTTGATCTTGTGTGTTATTACATATTAAACAAGACCACAAGTTTTAAAGATCATGAGGAGTGCTTTTACCAGGTACTAATGAAGACAATAAGAAATCTTCTAGTGACACACATAATGATTGCACCACTTAAACTGTGTCCTTTCTTCTATAAAAGAAAATTCAGTTTCTCCACTTGGATTACTGGACCAAAGAAATTTATATTCTATAAAATGAAGGAAAGTTTTTTAAAAGTGAAAACCTATCTGAAATACAAAGCTTATTTCCAGACAGAATAGGTATGTGTTTCTATGTCCACCATGTGCCCAGGTGTATTACCAGGAAAATGAGAAGAGGGAAAGAAGGAAAAGCCTGTTGCACAGCTGGGGACAGCCCAGTGCACAGCAGCCTCCAACCCACTACAGGGCAGAGAAGTGTCCATGTACAAACACAAACCCAAGAACTACCATAAGGCATTGTATAGAGCTAATAAATTAATAATATTTTTAAATGCACAGATATGAAAGCATGATGCCTTGGAAAAATAAGTGCACTCGGTGTGCAACATGCAGAGTGTCTTGGGAATCATGGTGATACAAACACTGATTTGAGTAAACACTTGGCAGCTTATTTGTTAACATTAATGCACATGTTCACATCTTTGTGTATATTTCTGAAAAAAAATTCCAAGACTCAACCAAGCTCAACTTACAAGATTTATAACAAAATAAAACAAGATAACAAGATTTATACCAAATTTGGTGGTTTTTTCTTCAAGTCATTGGTAAAGACATTTGTTTTACTGTTGGATGAATTATTGGCAAAGTTTCCTCAAGAACAGCTTGGAAGAATTCAGATTGTTTGCTGATCTATCATCATTTTTATTACAAAGTGAAAATGTTATGCTTAGGTTATGCTTATGATTTTTTCACTGCTTCTACAAAACCCATAAACTTCACAACTGTTGTTTCCATAAAGGCTGAACTCAGCAATATGTTCTTGAATAATTGCTGAGAAGCCTTTATGCTGCTTTATTCAAGCCAGATGAGTTTTCCAAAGACAGAACTACTGAAAGTCTTAGTTGCAGCAGACAAAGAAAGTAGATGGAAAAAAGAGAGAGTGTGTATTGTGGCTTACATTTTTTTTCCTTTGATTGCTTGAATTACCCCAGAAAGAAAAAGCTTTTGTGTATTATACATATTTACTATCTCAGAAAAATTACATGTATCTGGAAAAACTCAAAACCCTGTGATTTTCTGTTCCTGCTGTTGCTGATAAAATCAGTTATTGTCTTATCCTTTCCTCCATGTCTCTCTCAGGGAGATTGCCATAACATATCAGTAAAGGGCACATGTGAAACATGTGATGTGATTCATTTCATCAAAGGTTGAAATGAGATGGAGCTTTGTCCGACCCTACAAGAACAAGTCACCCACCATAACTGCAACATTTGCTATTGAGAAAACAAGACAGCCAACAGACGCTGAAAAACAAAACAGAAACCCATGTGAAGGTAATCTGAAGTCCCTGACTGTTTCACCCATGCAATGTGATGGTGTAAAGGCAAAGACAGTAGCTGAGAAGGGAAGCTCATATATTTCTCTGTGAGGCTGCCACACAACCCTGGGAGCAGATGCAAAGTAAACCAGGTTTGTCTGCAAAGCCATCCTTCTTCACGTAAAGTCCCTCAGAGACTTTGAAGTTCTAAGCAAAACACACATTTCTTGTTACCATATTTATAGTGACTATGTACAGATTCTCACTCTTCTGTAATTCCACAGAAGTTCAACCTTTTCCCAGTCCTGCTTTGTTATTCTTGTATTGACAATAGACTTTCTGGAAAGATATTTTACCAGTAGTAAGCTCCTGATTAGTACACACAGATCTCTAGGAAAATGTCTCTGTGGGCTGAGAGCCTTTTTTTGTCACCTTTTTATTCTTCCCAATCAGCAGCCAGGATAAATAGTTCCTTCTTCAGGGCAGCAAGCACAGTTACTACCCAAGTCTTCTCTTCAAACTAAGGTAAACCAAATAAAAGAAAACGGGTCAGCAAGCGAAAACTAAACCCGTATTGGCTTGCCTAAGAGCACCACAGACTGCTGTGTGAATGGGATGTTCGGGCTGTCAGTGAGGGAATAGGCTTGTCACAAACTAGGAGAGCAAGCAAAAATACCCAAGTCATGAATCTTGGGCATTCCTGCATCTCTGGAATAGACAAGAACACCAAACGTCTCTCTTTTTGGTGTCAGCATTTACTGCCTTTCTTCTCATCCTCCCCTAGGACAACTGGAATAAACCATCTTAAAAAAAAGAAAACTTCATATCTAATTGGCAGTTTACACAAATACCCCTGTCCTGAAACAGCTCAAATGTTGATAGGGAGTAATGTGGATACTCTGCTTGGTAGACAGTTCACTTTATAAGTAATAAAATAAACTGACTAATAATTGAGCATTAACATATGTAAATGCTCAGTTCACATGGAATCGGTGTGAATCACAGAGAGCAATGACCCCACATGTTTCTCCAAGGGATAGGTATGCAGTATGTTGCTGTATTAGAGCTTTCAGTGCTATGTCTGCATTACAATATATCTCAATTAAAGAGTCAGCAAGCTTGGAATGAAGTTGAGAGTTTCAGATCTCCTCAGATTCCATGTATTGCTTGAATTCCTTGGTAACCAAGTCAGAAAAACTTGTGTGTCCTGGAGCATTTTGGATTTTCCAGCTATGTTGTTTGGTCTAAAAAATATTCTCCCTTCTTACTTGTGTTCTTAGATAACCCTGCCTATATTAATGCTACTACATCACAGCTATACTGCTAGTCAGGAGCTGGTATTTCCTGCTTATTTTGCTTTTTGCTGTCCTAAATTAGAACTTTTGTTTGCAGTTGGTCTGATTTCTTCTTTCTTAGGCAAGGCAGCATGATGATGTGTATAGCATAATCTATTTAACTTCAGGCTAGGAATTAGGTCATTCTTCATTTCATGATCATTTAGATTTGCTTACACAGACTCCAGTGTTCAGTGGGATGGGGCATTTGGCAGACAGGTTAAGTAAACAGCTTACCTTTTGTCACACGGGTATTCCTGGGAGTTAGAACAAACAGATATTGCTAAGAGCAGCTTAACATTACTCCTACTATACAGTTTAATACTTCCCTCACTTACCTAAAATGTGTTCACTCTTAAATATATTAATATTTAGCTGTATGCTTTTAACTGAAAATACCATTGCAAGTTTTATGCTCTGGTTAGATGTACTGTATACGATGCGAAGATACCATTTGAAGTTATATTTCTCACTTGAATTATATGAATGTTCTTCCCCTGCCTTATAAATGTCTTGATGAGTTTCTTTATTTGAAAACAGCTGCAGTGTTTTTGAAAACTATTGTCCTTTACTAGTCTTTCCAGCTAGGGGGAGTGACATTGTCATTCTTCTATGCTACATGAAAGCTTTTAACTCGCAAACACAACCTCTCTCACTCAAATAGTATCTGATTTATGTACTCCGAAAAAAATAATAAATGGCAGCAACATTTACTTTTTAATAACATATGGAAAAAATACTTCAAAGTCTGCCGTGCATGAAGGAAACATACAGGAAGGGACCTTAAATACAAATACAAGATCATGGACCGAAAACTGCCTTTTATGTATCTTGAAGAGAAAACTTTGTAATCAACTATGGCATCAGTAGTGACAGCATATTCACTGAAATCATTGTGCCAGAGTGTTGTAGTGAATGTTCATTTATTCATGAAGTAAAACTGAAAGGCTTCTGTGTAGTGTCAGGCCTTTCTTTAATTAGGAAGTCAGGGAAATAAGGCATTAGTTAAACTTCTCTTGAATAGTAAGTTAATTATTTGAAAGAACAGAAGAAAGCAGAATATTTCTCTAGGAAGAACAAATAGGTTAATCTCAGGTATTTAGTCTTAAAAACTTGTCAGGAATTATTGTGCTACACTTAAATGCAGGGGGAAGACATTTGTTAAGCAGATAAAACATAAAGAACGTTGGATTCACTGTAACAGTGAGAATAGGCAAACAAATGACTACCCAAATTTATTTTTTTCTAAAGCCCAGTAGATAAGTCCTAATCTCCAGCAGAAGTAAAAAAAAAACACAGGCAGAAAAAGACAGTATTTGTGTCTTCCACAGACCCAGATTAGAGGCACCAGCCTCTAGAACTGAACTGAACCGAATAGTTTCTTGACATCCATTCAGTCTTTGATTCAGAACTAGTTTAAAAAAAAAAGTCCTGCCAGATTCCTGCAGACATCTTGTGGATATGCCTTTAAATCACTGTTGATCAAAGATAGTTTTCAGTTGATCTAAAGCAACATTAAAATAAATCTTAACTCTTCCAGTGAGGGATTTGTTTGTCATCACAAAAAATATG
Source organism: Syrrhaptes paradoxus (assembly GCA_013400615.1). Taxonomy (NCBI): domain Eukaryota; kingdom Metazoa; phylum Chordata; class Aves; order Pterocliformes; family Pteroclidae; genus Syrrhaptes; species Syrrhaptes paradoxus. Next base: position 8,592 of record VZTO01010281.1, read on the forward strand.
TGGGCAGATTTTATCTATGTAAGGCTGCTTGCCATTAATAGTAACTTTTATTTATATCTTTGTTTTGCATCCATGACTAATTAAAAAAACACTGGAGAATGGTGTACTTTAACATTCTTTATGAAAAATATTAGTATATTTTATTCAAAATATAATTTTTTCTAAACCTGAAGATACCTAAAGACTAAAAGGTTGTTACCATGACTGTGTATGCACCACCTTAATTCCTAATTGGTAACTGACATACTTTTGTGCTATAACCCTAGAAGAAACACGTATTTCTGAGGTTGTCACAATTGTCACAAAATAGAAGCTCAGAGTACATTAGAGCTTTTCTGAAATACTTCTATTTGTAATAAACATAAAGAAATTTTGAAAACCAACAGCAATATAAAAAAACCCCTCTACTTGCACTTAGACTTGTGACAATATCAAAGCAAATTTGTGTTCTGGCAGGCTCTGTTACAAAATTTTACACTCCAGAGAGCATTACCCCATGCTGTCTCAACAACAAAAGTGAGCACTGTGTACATTTACCTGAAACTTCCTTAGAGCAATTTCTATTTCTTTCATACAGAAGCCAGTGATTCTCAAATGTAATGTGTGTTAGAAAGAAGAGGACTGAGAGCACACCTACCAAATTAATTTAATTTTAAAGGAAGACAACTTTATGCTATATCTCTTTCACAAGACACCTTTAAATGTCATAAAAAATATTTGCAATCCTTGACAGCTTCTAGAAACCCTTAGGAAACATCCAATATATCTCATGACCATGACAAGTAAATTGTTGATAATTACCAACCAGCCCAGAGGTGAACTGAAGCTTCAATTTTCCTTACTTTGTTGTCTTGCTTCCACCCCTTACAGTAAAACAACACTGTTATCCTAACTTCATCTAACAAAAATCTGTTACATAGGAAAAGCAACTGCAACCTTCAGAACGCAGTTAAGACTATTTAAAATATTATTCTATAATATTTTTATGTTAACTGTATCATTAACATCGGCAATAATCAATACTGAGTATATACTAAGTACTGTCAGATTGTTTTAGCATTTGTGAGCATGAACATTTGTGAATGATGCTGAGTATAATCAAAATGCCAAATACAATTCTTGTGAAGCATTAGATTTCAAGGAAATTCTGAGGGAAAAAAAATATGTCTACATTAACACAGTCAAAACTGATTCTGACAATCTAACAGATGTTTTGATGTAAAGCCTGAACTTGTTCCTACTGAAAAGAACTGAAGCATTCATTATTATATATATTGCTCTATTCTTAGAGGTCCAAAACATGTTTAGGACCTTGATCTTCCCTTTGCTTCATAAAAGTTACTGGTTTATGATGTAGGTTACTCTTTTCTAAATCATACTCTCTAAGTGTTTGGTAGTATAGGTGCTGTGGTCATCGCTGAATGAATTCCAAGATCAAGTTAGAAACTGAGAAAAAAAGCCTTCACTGGTAAAGTTTAAAGTGGTAGAAGATATAAAAGATAGGTGCAACAGACAGTCGAAGAGATGGCTGAAGAAATACAGTAGAGGGTCAGAGCAAGGTTTCTCTAGACAAGCGTCCTTTTTCTAATGACACCTATAAGGGTTGTCAATCATAACTGACAACAAATTATTCCCATAGGGAATAATATTCTCCTTGACATCTCAACTTCCCTTCTAATCTCCCCTTTAGGAACTTCCTGTTCTAGAGGTTGCATTTAAGACTTTTGTGTTTATAGTTGCCAAAGGATCTATTTTTCATGAATTTGAGAAATCCATTTCTGAACTTGTTTACAGTTTTGATTTTTGCAATTCCTCTGACAACGAGATTCCTAGTTTGATTATATGTTGTGGTTGTGTGGGAAAGTACTTCCTTTTGTTTATTTTTAATCTGTTGCTCATTGTTTTCTTTGAAGCCCATTTTGTTATTAGAAAAGTAAAATCATCATTCCCTAGTCATCTTTGTCACACTTTCAAGGAGGCATAGATTACTTTTCAGTTTATTATATTTTTTTTGAATGAGACATTATTTAAAATATTCTTGACTAAAAGCTATTTAAACTATATAAGATACTTTTTGTCTTTCTAATTATCCTTTCCAGAACTTATTCCAATTTTACCATATACATTTGAGGTAGGATGATGAGAATTTCACAGTTTTATAATTTGGATCAGTTAAGCATTTTGTGTTTGATTTGGAAGTACCTTCTTTAAAGCCAATGAAAAGGCCATTATATATTAACAAATAAAAATTTCTAACATACATGTTTGTTGTTTTAAGTATAAACACAACAACAGATACATTCAAAAATGAACTCAAGATGCCTATTAATCTTCAGTCTTGTCAGCATGGTCCTCCCTATATTCATACAACTATATGAATGAGTTCACTATTGCAAAAGTTGCAAGTCACATTATTTTTGTGTTATGCTTGACACATGTAGGCAAAAGGATTTCAATAGTTCTTTCATTACAGGAAAAAAAATGCATTAACATTTTAGTAACCATGGGGATATGACATACTTTTCTTAGCCCTTTGAAGTGCGCAATTGCCTTCTAAATGAAGGAGTTGCACATTTGAATCTGCACTTTGGGGTACAGTCTGTGAATGTACCAACACATTCTCCTTCTTGGGGCAGTGTAGTCCCTGGAGTGGTCACAAGTGAACTTTCAAGAAGAAGTGCTACCAGTGATATTTTACAGGCAAAGCCTGTAGGCTATAAAGAGATGTCAAAGAGAAAGAGGAAAAAATATAGAGTAAAAATGCATTTTTCAGCTCTGGTTCATCTGTGTACTTTTGTTATAATGTCTTCTATGGAATGAGATGTCACTGCTAAGTTGTGTATTGCTCCAACATAGCCATCCATTACAGTAAAGCAGAAATAGCACATTCCATTAATCACAGACACAAGGTTAAAGATGCAAACATACTGGGAAAGCAAAGCTTCAAGTTTACAGCACCTTGATATATTAAGAAAATGCCTTAGAAGGGGTTACAAGCCTGAGAGAGTAATCGTAGTAATATTAAGCAGAGCTGTGTTAGCCATGCTCAGTGCTACTCATTTATATTGCTGTAAATAAATTGATTATTTGAGTTGTCTGCCATAGAGTAAGCAACACATGGTACATAACATTTGAAATCGGAGGGAATTTACTGAAAAAAAAAATGAGGACTTCAAACTGACTCAATCCATTTGGTTTGATAAATATTCCTTTCAAATCTATTTTTTCCTTACACATTACTAAACTGTTCCTTCTACATTACAGAGATGAATGCACATAGAATCCCTGGTCAATTCGCTCTCATGTCAGCGGTCATTCCAGCGCTCAGTGCTTTGATAAATAAAGACCCCAATATTAGCCAGGATAACTTTGTAGGTAGGATGTTATACTATGAATGGCTGACTTCTATATATTAAGAAAGGTTGTTGGGACAACAGCCATTCCCATTTTTCTCCATTATTTTTTCCCATCTTTTTTCTCACTTTTCCATTTATCAGTTCTGTTTCTTATGTTTCTTTTAATCTATTCTTTTTCCCATAGTTCATCCTTCCTGTTCAGCATCCCATTTCCATTTTCTCTGCAACATGGTTCAAAAAGTATCATTGCACCCAGCAACTATGGACATTTATGTTGCTCTGCAAGAGTAAGATATACCAGATAAATAACAAAGCCTCTGCCAAAACCAACTTATAGTCTAAAGGATCAGAAATATAGTTGTTTCTTGCTTGCATGCCAGGTTTGAACTGGTGGCTAGATTTGGACATGGGACAAATTTTTTCCTTAACAGTATCAAGAAATACTCCTCCTGCATGATGCTAGCTCACCTCCTGGATCAATTTGGGCACTTTATCATCAAGTTACCTTTTGTCATAGGTATCTATCATTAGTCCTTGAGATATTTTCATCAACAAACATCCTGTCCAAGTTGCCTAAAAGCTTGACATTTTTTGGTTTTTATTTTATTTTATTATTATTATTGTCTGTAATTATGGCTAATACATCTAGTAGCTAACTTGTATTGAATTATCCCAGCATTTTAATCTGAGTCAAAAGAACTTCTGAAATGTTTTTCCTCACAATATTTACATCTTACAGCCTTATAGTCATATCTGAGATATCTGAGTTATTTTGCTTTTACACTTTGCTGCAATACACCTTCTTCCCAATGCTTTACTAAGGCAATAGTTCTGACACTGAAGTGATCTCGAAGTGGTGTGCATTGTCCTTTCTGACTTCACTTTTCAGATGCATGAAATGCTTAGCGGATATCAGTGATGTCATGCTCTTTATCTTTTGTGTGATATCTCTAGGTCTCTATCCTCTTCTTTAGCCATCATGATTTTTTCCTGTGATTTTTATTTCTCTGACTTTCATATTCTGAACAAGTGACTTTCCTTTCACTCACTAGGAAATATATCTTCCTGCTGGTTTCCATTTTTGAAGCACTGCAAGAATTTTTCTAGACAATACTGGAAGAGCACTTATGATCCCAGGCATCAGCCCTTTCATAACATACCACACAAGAAGAGCAAAACCATCATACTTTCAGGAAAATTTTACATCAGGTTCATATTTTTAGCCATTGCTAGGATTGTTTGAAGAGGTTTAATATCAGAAGCCATCAGATATCTTAGCAAAATTTTAGAAAACACAGACGACCATCCAACATGTTATTCCCAATCACTTTTGTTATTGCATGTGTATCTTAATATTATATCATGTATTTTCCCTTCAGATATAAGCTCTGTGGGTTCCTAAAACAGCATATTCTATGCTGTGGATGCAAAGTGATGAACAGCAATATCTTGTTGGACTTTCCTAGAATAAAATCAGACAGTTATTTTCAGAAAAAAAAAAAAAAAAGGAGCTTGACTTTCCACTTTGATAAACAGTGATCTTTTAGAACTGTCTATATCCACATCTATTCTCCGACTTCAGATCACACAACTTTTAATTACCTTTAATTCTGCTACTTATTATATTCCTATTTTTATATTCACTCTATTTCTCAATCAAGGTTAATGAGGAACCTTGTTGGAATGATGTAATTTATTTCCAGTCTACGAATTCTTTATAAATAGACTGTGAGTACTCATTGAAATCACCCATTGTTTGGGAGGAAATAGGAACCAAAAATCCATTGTTTCTGTTTTGTTACTTCATTCCTGCTGAGTGCAGACTGCCAGTGAGGGAAGGTCACCTGCCTATCACCTCTGCAGCTTGAGTGTTGCCTTTGTTGGCGTGGTGATCTGGTTCAGGAACAGCACGGCGACCTATCCCAGGCTGCTCGGTCCATCTGCTCACAGACACCAATGTGGTGGACGGCAAATGGCGTTTATTGAAGGGCGAACAGGCTTTATATAACTTACATTTTACAACATCACTTCTGTCTGCTTACATCACAAACTGAACGCTATTGGTTACCCAGAGAGTCCTATCTTTCCGTACAGCGCGACGTCTTCCAGCCGCCAACCCTAACTACAACTCTTGAGCCAATATTTCTTTTTTTCTTCTGGGAAGTTTGCCTGCCAAAGCTATAGAGTCATATCTGCCTGTATGTGAGGACAACACATTCTGTGTGAGAACTGATGGCCTTTGGAAGGCAGGAGGTTATTATGACAAGCAGGTAAGCTACCTGGCCTTAAACTACAGGAAACAATGAAGTCTGGTTAGTTATGAACCTAACAGTGGGGTTCAAGAGCACTTCCTAGATACTTCTGAATGCTTTAGTAAGACATTTACTCTTCAACATTTTTACCTCTTACAAGTTCTGAAGTGTAATAAGTAGAAAGTTTTCAGGAATAAAATACTTATTTCTAATATTATATATTACATCCCTCTTTTACTTTGCTACAGTTGTTTCATAAGTGTTCAGTATAGACAGGTGGGAGATCACAGTGGACATGACATTTACTTAGGTGGAAAACACTTCAGGCATTTATGTCTATTTTAAAGCATTTTATCCAACATGCTTTCTGAAAAGGCTTCAGAAAAACACCAGTGTTTCAATATTTATAGATTATCTGAGGATAATTTACAGAAAGATAACACATGCTTTTCTTTAAATGTTTCTGACTTGCCTCAGCTATTTGTCCTAACTCAATTAGTGGTGCTACGCTACTAAGGAATAGTGGCATAGGATGGGGCAGCACAATGGAAAGGGGAACGTTGGAAAACTTATTTTCACCAAAGGCAACTGAATTTACTTTTCAAGTTACAGATGCCTATAATTGCACATCTACTTTCTCCTGTGCTATGCGAGAACTGTATATTCATTGGATTTAGGGGATTAACTGTTTCAAAATTTGTATGCATATTTACTATCTACCTAAAGAATTAGAAATTTCGTTCTTAGTGCATTTTTTAAATCTTAGCATGAAGTTGTATATTCCATTTTTCAACTGTATCCAGTGCCTGCAGACTGGATAAGGTGCTGCTTTCATTCTCCATTTCAATTGGCACAGAGTCTTACCCCTCAAATAGAGCTGGGAAAACAGCCTAAAGTAAAGATTACTTAGCTGGTTAATTCTAGACTGCTGTAATTGAAAATAATCAAACTTCAGTAGGTATATTAAAAAGCTTTTAGCAATTTTTGCAATACCTTGAAAATATTCCATTCCTTCATTGATTTGGAAACATTCAGTGGTAATTTTAGTTATTGTAAATTTATTTTAAAGAAAGTATAAAATAAATAATTTCACAAAATTTAGAGATGTGAAGGGCCATCTTGCAGAGGAAAACATGGAAAATATTTTTAGAATAAGAGTATAGGAGAACTAATTCTATCTAAGAATAGCGATACTCTCTGATGTCTAATTCTGTCTTTTCCTCAGGAAGGGAATTCTGCTATTATTTTCTTTAGTGTAAAAGCCAGCAGCATTTTGATTTGACTATATTTTCGATATTTTGCAATTGGCAGAGTTATTCAACATTGAAAAAATATCTCTGGGAAATTTAAGATTACAAATGTGCAAAAATTCCTGTGCATTTTTCTTTTCCTTTAAACAGTCATCACCTAGCATGGCTCATTTTCTATAACAGTGTGTTGTTATTTCTGATGATGGAAAATACTTTGCTAGGAAAATAGCTCATATATCTGTCATAAACCCTCAATCAAGGGTACAAGAAGTCTTTTGACATTTAAGTTTCAATGGCAGTTTGTGGTGAGTTTGTGTATAACTCTTGACAAAAAAAAAAAAAAANAAACATAAATTTGTGAAAAAAATTGCAAAAAATATGTGGAAATAATTTGGAGGTTTCTAATAGATTTCTTCATCTTCTTACAGTTTTATTATTTCTTACAGAAAGCCACACTGGACTTTTCTGTAATATTTAGTTTGTTACACTGAACACTGAAAGATGGGATTCCTAATCTGCTAAACCAATACTAAGGAAGAAGGAAAGGCTATCGAGGTTTATATATTTTACTCAGTCTATATGGAAATGTAGGGAACTGGTATTGATAAACTTCTCACATTTTACCTTTACCTGACTTATATTCTAAAAATAAGACTCTACTCTCCATACAAAGTTGAACTATATTGTATGCCTCCAAATCCACATTCCAGAATTATACTAATGTTGCATCATTCATTAAATACGCTGAAAGTTGCAGGAATGTATAAAAATTCTGATCTTGAACTTAACTTTTTGAATACCTAACAAAAGACAAATGAAACACAGAAAGTACCAGTAGTAAATCTTCTGCAATTAGGTAATCTGAGTGAAGCAAATGGAACAATGTCTTTTTACTGGGTGTAACCTGGCTTAAATAGTGTTATTAGTGTTAAATAAGTGCAGCAGTATAATAAGGTGATCTGACAGTTCTCAAAGGCCCTTTGCCAGTTACATTAAATTACTTAGTTATAACTTCATCATAAATAATTTTGTTGGATAATTCAGCCAAAACAGATCAGTCATTTCCAAGAAGGGACTAATAGAAAGCATAAGAATATTAAAAAAGGAAATGGAGGTGTTCTAGTATCTTGCCACTACAGACCAAGGAAAATTCATTATCTTTGTGATGTTCTGTTTGTCAGAGCTATGAAAATCTTAAAATAATGCACATAATCAATCAAGTTCTAAGTTTGAAATAAATCTCTGTATATGCATGAGTAGCAACAACTTAGAGCATTTTTCAGATGTGTCTCTGTGGGCAAAAACAAACTTCAGCTGTCTCCTAAGTGCAACCTGCTTGCCCCTGCTCCACACATACAGAGCCACTTTGCATCTACACGTACAGGCTGATAGTTGCTTCAATTTGAGGGTCTGTGCGTGTATGCTTAGAAAAAGATAAGGCTTGTTTATCTCTTCAAAGATACTTTTCTTCCAGTCACAAAACTTTGCCTCCAAATCAGCTTTGTTATTGCCTTGTCATTAACCAGAAACCCATACATGAAAGAGGATACTATGTGTTTAGCCTCCCTCCCTTTCCCTCCCTTCCTGTCTCACTGTTATCTTAGCCACTAAACTGGAAGAATAGCTGTTGACACAAAAATTTGCACTGAGGGTTCCTGACAAGGAACAGAACTGATTTGCTTTCAAAGGTTTTCTTTGGAAACTTTTTCACGTACTACGCAGAGATCACAGGTCTCTGGGAAGGCAGAAAAGAAAATTCACTCTATTTAATTGTTTCTTCCCTACAGTATTATTCGCCAGTCAGTTTTCGATTCTCTCTTAAATTTTATAGTATCCAGATGGTATCATAAAGTGCTAAGTGTCTGTATTTTATTCAATTTATTAAATGGCTTGAAACTTACCTTCCGAGTTTTAGCGTTTTTAAAGGAGATAAAATGTTCTCTTATGACTAGGTGTGGCCTGAACAGTTCAGGTTAGCATTTAAATTTTTCTATGTGTAACTGAGACACAGAAAAAACCTGCTGGATATTTAGCCAGAATTGATTAATCTGGTTGCATTGGTTGTGCACCCTACCATCAAGCAGGATAAGCAATACAATCTTATGCACAGACATTTAAATCTGCTGAGAAAATGTTGTATTGCTCTTGCTCTATGTGATTTTACAGATCCTGGCACAATGGATCCAGAAGCTATAAAAGAGCAAAAAAGTATGATATATAAGATTATCATCATCATCCAGATTACCCCTGCTGAAAATTTTCCCTGTGCAGCTGACTATAGACTGAAAACTCAGGGTGTTTTGTTAAGGTGCTTACCTTTCCACAGACAGTAACTCCTGTAAGATTTCAAAAAACACTGAGGCTCTTGATTCCCATGGATTTTGCTTTTAATGATCCTGTCCCCGGTCCAAGAAAAAAAAAAATTCTGTCATGCAACCTTCTATATTTAGTTATGAAAGGCAGTGTGAGACTGCTTGAGCTACTAGAGACAAAAGCCAAGGTAGAGGCTTGGAAGTCCCTTTATAGAGAGTCTGGGCTTCCTCCTGATACTGCACCATGTACAAAGTTTTTTATTAAACTGCATGGCTCATTTATCAGCAGGAAAACACTGCTTACTGAGAGAACAGCTTAGAAAGATCAGTTCTGTCCATTTTCCCACTGAGTCTGTCCCAAGTGGGGTTATCTCAAAGCTCATTGCCAAACTGCAAGGATGTTCTTGAAAATGTTTCACATTTAATTCGAAGAGTACAATTTTCACCCATTATCATGGGTGATGCTTTCAGCTAGTTTTGGATGATGAAAGCCATGTTAAATTCAAAGGAATGCTTTTCTTAATGGTTATCTTGAATCTATTCTACTGTGTCTGGAATTCCTAAGAACGGTGGGTAAAACTGGTATACAGGCTCAAAGGAATCAGATGTATTTTTAAAGATATAGCCATTAACATATTCTGACATTTCTGTTCCCCAGAGGTTTTCATAACAGCTTTCAGATCCCTTGAATTATTTTCCTCTGTCAACATGAAGAGGATATTTTTTGCTCCTTCAGTTAAAAAAAAAAACACTACAGGCACATCTGTACAATCAATCTCCACCTTAAGTTTATTGCATATACAAAATTCAAAGTCACTAAAGGTCAGATTCTAGTTTTCAGCCTGAAACAAATTTCGGCAAAGTATTATGGTGGCACTCACCTTGGTGATACATCAAATTTGGAAAGTGAGTAAATAATCTTAAAATGATTGTGAAGGAAAAAAATGAGAGATTTATAAGAGCTTTTATAAGAAGAATTAAATTGAATTCAGTTTGCCTATATAACTGAAAAAGTGATGTGCTATTGTTCATTTTCACCTCTGTGCCTTGTAGGAAACTGTCACGTGTGTGTTTTGTACAAATCTTCAAGCTGTGTTTATTGCCTATTCCCGAATATTGCCTGAGTAGAACTAGTATTTTCAATTACCATGGAAACAAGCTTCTAAAGAAAAGAAAAATTATAAAACAGTTTTCCAATATGTTCTGCTGTCCCAAAGAAAAATGACAAAGACAATACTTTGCATCTTAAAAACATATTGTCACAAAATACTTTGACCAGGCATGTAAAGAATTACTGCCTTTCTTTCTGCCTATATCCTCCAAAGGTTTGCTGCAGTTGGCACTTTAATGCTAATCTACTGTGTCCCCATTGTAATGGACAAGACAGAGTAAATGACAGACCATAGTGGATCTGGTACTGGGGTTTGTTTAAGAGCCAACAAGATTAGCACTTTTACCCTGCTTGATTATCTCACGCAGTCACTCATTCACTCACTTCCCCTCTCTAGCTCTACATTACCCAACCCTCAAAAGTTGTATCAGTCCCTGCTCTGATACTGCTCCCCATTACCCGCCCTGGGCACCCCCAGACAGGGTCCTGGGGCATCCCCTGGCATTCACACATCTCCCTGATCTCCAGGATCTTCACCCACTTCTGAGATCCTTTGTCAAGACTGTCTTTCCAAGACTGTTTCTTCATTTTGGGAAGCCTTTCAGTCCCAGCTCCTCTTTCTGGAAGAAAAAAGCCTCCAGTTTTCCCAATCTCAGCAGCCTAGTCCAGAAGCACAATGCATCATTAGGGTCCTAAATGGTTCTGCCTCATGACTCTGTATTAATTACAGGAAATGGGTTATACCACTTCTGTTTAGCCCAGGCACTTTCAAAATTTACTACCAGCCCATACCAGTTGCATCTAGCAAGAAGCAGGATTCAGACAGAGTTCAAAAGCTCAGTTTTGGACATTTGCAGATACCCAATTCTCTACTGCCTGTTAGCATTCACAGCGTAAACCGTATTTTCACCAGCAACACCCATCTATATACAGTCTGATATTTTCTGAAATAAGATTGTCAAACTGTAAAGTCATTCTATATTACTGTAGAAAAAGGCAAAAATACTGTCTGCACAGTTCAGGATGACTTTTAACCTTCCTCAAGGACTCTGCTAACATTTTCCTACAGGAGAAATTCTATATGCTTTGATCATAGGAAGTGTGGTGCAAAGTATATTTTTGAAAGTGCTTTTAATTAGATTTCACTTTCTACTTAAACTTGAATATATTGATAAGGAAAAGTAGAAGGCAGAACTGATAGAAGCTGTGAGAAAGAATAAATTAAATGATTCAAACTGCAAGGTTCGTAACTGGGTACAGTTTCCTAAATCTTCACATTAAATACAGCATAAAAGAAGTGCAGTTCAGAATTTTCCTGCACGCAAGCACATGTGTTTAAAAACCAGAGTTTGCTAGATCTCTGTCAATTAACATGTTGTGATTTGAATTCCATTTAAATGGTTAGCTTTTTCCCAAAGTTATTATTTTATCTGTAAAAATCTTAACTCTCTTTTCAAATTTTTTTTTGTTTATTGGTCTAGCCAATCACTAGCACTAATTTTTACCTCCTGCTGGGTAACACAAACTAAAAGTAACTCTATGGTATTCCCACATATCTTCCTATATTTCTTCATGTTTATCCATTCTCATCAAGCATTATAATCCTACTTGCTCCTCAGCACTTCTAATACACATTTTTTAGTCTTTACTTTCATCCACCTTATACCCTTTCACATCCTCTCAGTGAAGCCACACTTTTCTTATTTCTGAAATAATTTTCTGACACGTCTGCCTGCTTCCATCTGTCTCCATCCTTGATTTCTGTTCTGTACCACCACTACCCTTTATTATTGGTGTGTTTTGCTGTTACTGAAGGAATTCACATTTGAGAACAGCTTGTAATGACATAATTTGATTTCATCATTTTTTAGTTGCTGATGAGTTAGTATCATCACTGAAGTTTGTTTGGGATTTTTTGTTGTTGTTAGCAGCTCCCATTGTATAGCAAATCCTCAGTGACTTCCTTTCAGTGTCTGATAGACCCCTTAGTGCTATTGACAGGGATCTAATATGAATCATTCCTGGACCGCAAATTATAATGAGTGGAGAGAGAAGGGGAGATCACATGGAAAGGAGGTAGATCTCACAGCTCACAGTTACTAATTCAGGAAGAATGCAAAACATCCAGATTTTTATTCTAAACAAACAACTTGAAAGAAAGTTTCATCCCTATTCAGTTTACAATTAGGGCAAGGGACAGGATATTCTGACAGCCCTTCACACTTGGCAAAGGGCTAAGGGGAGAGTCAAGCCCTACAGAAGATCTAATTCCAGTGTCTCTGTCTCACTTAATTTTACAATCTCTATTGCAGTAAAAAGGAAAGATTCTGCACCGCCTCTGGGGATCTACTAAATCTGAAGTTTATGTCACTTTTAGAGCAAGAACTTTTTTTCTCTCCCACCTGTAATGACAATGCAGTGGCAGCCACCATCAGTTACTGAAGTTGTGCTCAGGCCTCTTTGTTGCTGCCACTGATTTTGGTAATGGAAAGGAGAGGCAACAGCTGGGATGACATAAATCTGAAAATCTGCAGCATTGGCACAGAAGCAACTGCTGTACAAAACATCTTTGTGTGTTGCCTTGCAGAGTAGTGACACAGGCCGGAGGCCAGAGTGACAACTTCTTCACCAGTTTTGCTTCTCAGGAGGGAACTTCTTCACCAGTTTTGCTTCTCAAGAGGATGGCCCTTTTGCCATCAATGAAGACAATAAAGACCAAGAGTTTGATGTAGTACTTCCCAACAGTGTCAAAATATCTCTATTATCAGCTCAAGATAATCCAATATACCCAGCTACCCAGAGCTGTCTATTCTCTAGCATACTGAGGAGTTATGTGTTTATTACAGTCTCACTCAGACTGTTAGCAGCCTCACTAGTACTGTCTTTTCTACATTGAAAATAAAAGCAGGTATATCTGTTTCTTTTTTTTTTTTTCCCATATTAAAAATACCAGTATTTTGAAAAAAGAAGGAAAAGGATGATAGAGAGTTCAACATAAGGACAATGGTACAGTGTGGTATTTCAGTACTGGGGGTTAACCACCCCCAATGGGGTCAGCACTGCCTCCAGCAAGTGTGACTCACAGCGACATTCCCTCAGGAATCATACATGCCATGCCAGTTGATTTTGTCAGTTCATTCTGCTGGGATTTTCAGGTGATAGAAAGAGTGTAAACTCCTATTGAGTTAGTCAGGGATGTAAATCTGTCTCCCATTCTTCCATGTCAGGAAATTATTTTATCTCCTAAAACATGGCTTCAAGATAGCTTTAGTTTCTCCACTTCATTCTTATTTCAGTCAGGTCTGAATTTTGCTTGGGCAGTTGGTTTGAGTGTGGATAAAAGTTCATTTTCTGAAGGAGGTTGGTCTCATTTCTTTAAACAAACTATTATTCTGAATAAAACCTACCAGTAGTTATGTGTTAGCCTTTACTATCAAATCTTGTACTAATGGTGAATTTCTGTAGCCTCAAAATTAAATGAGAAATTTATCTGATTAAATTAAAACAGCTTGAATAAAGAATGCTATTTAAGCAAAAGACAGCTAAGGTCCTTTTTTGGCAGGGAAAAGAAGCATTCCTGAAAAGGTTTGGTTAACTGATGTCACAAGGTTATTAACAGATAATTAGTAAATTAGTTTAGGGCAATTTTGTACTAACATAGCCAAGAAAAAAGATTAAAAAATGCATAATAAGATGAACCTTAACATTCCATTTAGCTTCATTGCTGAGTGTATAAAGAGACAAAACAAATAAAAGGTTGATGAAAGGAATTTTTTTCCATCAAAATGCAACCTGTTTCATCAGTGGTGAACACATTCACCACTCAGTTAATAATACAGTATGTAATAAAATACTATCAATTTTATCACCAAAGCTCCAAACTTGAACTTCGAAGGAGGGAGGAGGATGTAAAAAGACAATTTGTTGTTTGGGAAAATGCTGAGCTTAGAGCCTGAGTGTGGAAGAAACCATGTTTTTCCTGGACAGGGGGTTTATTTTTCCTCCTTGTATCTCAATTATACACAGTATTTTTCTATGTAGTATGTTTGGACTTACCATCCAGTCTCATGTAGCTGTTGAGGTGACTACCTTTCATATTTTTTTTCAAACTTATGTCTACTCACATTAAAAAAAAATTTCACCCATTAGATTCAGAGCTGTACTGAAACTGGATTAATTAACTTTATGTTTTATTATAACCTTACACTCAAACTCCATTTACTCAGCTTCATTATTTTGCCATCTCTGTTTCCTGAGAAGCCAGAAAACCTCCCATCGAGATTATTAAGGACATTTTTTGTGTTAATGAAAAGGTCTGTCCTCTACACAACTTCAAATCAAATGACCTAGCATGTTACTGGGCTGTTCACTCCTCCATTCTAACCTTGCAGAGACGTAAGATTTTGTCCAGTGTTAATATGGCAACAATGCTGCCTTGGAAAAGATTTTCTTCAAAGAAGTTTTGACTTTAAGGGCAGATGCCTAACCACAGAGATTCCTTGTCTGGAGTTTTAGGAAACAGATTATTTGTTTTTTACACAGGCATAACCCAGATGTTACTCTGCAATTGAATTATTTATTCAAAAAATAAATTATGCTCTACAGAACCGAAATTCACTCTCATAGAATAAAAGCCTGCCAGGCTCCTGGAAGAGAAAATGATAGACCAGCATCTGGTGTAAATCAGGGAGCAGACAAGCAGATGACTGTTCAGTGCAAGAGTATCATCTCCAGACTGAAGATGGAAAGGCATCCCAGCTCTGGAGTCCTCAGTGCAGGAAAGACATGGATTTGTTTGAGTGCACCCAGAGGGCCACAAAAATAATCTGGATGGAACACATCTCTGATGAAGAAAGGCTGAGAGAGTTTGGGGTGTTTATCATGGAGAAGAGAAGGTTCCAGGGAGACCTTATTGCAGCTTTTCAATATTTAAAGGGGGCTTATAAGAAAGGTGGGGGTGGACTTTTTAGCAGGTTCTGTAGCAGTAGGACAAGGGGTAATAGTTTTAATCTAAGAGAAGGTAGATTTAGACTAGATAAAAGGAATATTTTTTTTACAATGAGGGTGGTGAAACACTGGAACAGGTTGCCCAGAGACGTGGTAGATGCCCCTTCTCTGGAAACATTCAAGGTCAGGTTGGACGAGGCTCTGAGCAACCTGGTCTAGTTGCAGATGTCCCTGCTCATTGCAGGGGCACTGGAGTAGATGACCCTTGAAGGTCCCTTCCAACCCAAATTAGTCTATGAAGATTCTACATCTTTCATACTCGTACTTCATCCACTTAAGACTTAGTTTCTCTAAGCTCAGGCACAGGCTACATAAGGAAATCCAAGTCAATGGAAAAAGAGTTTCATATTATACCATCTTACTTCTGGGTTCTGAATTACAGTCTGCTCACTAAACATGAATACACCCACACTGATACAGTACCTGTTAGTTTTGGCTGGTACAGTCATTCCAATAATGTAATTCTCCTTAATTCTTCCTCTTTAATTTTTCAATATTTTTTGTAGATGTTTGAGTCTCCATTTTTTATTTCCCTATTAATTTTTTCTAAGAATGCTAATTTATTAGCAGAAATAAGGAATATCTGTCTATAGTGTTGTAGAAAGACTTTGAGTTAATTTTATTACACAAACATCCTCTCTTGTGTATTTCCCATGGATATCTAAGGCTGTTGCATACTCAGCATGCTGGGGTTTTTCTAACTTATCAAACCTTCATCCTGTATCATTCTGAGATCCTAAGCTTCTGATTTCAGATCATAGCTTCTCTGACATACAAGAGAGGCTAAGAATTAATAAATGCGGCTAAGAGTTAAAAAGAGTGCTGCAAAGCCAAAGGGTCCAGATGAAGAGGGATTTAGGAGCACGGAAACAGACACTTTCCAAAATCCAGAAATCACAGTCCTAAACCCATCTGAGAATAGGACTAGAGACTTACCAAGAGATTGCCATCAGAATCAAATTACAGAGGCTGTCCCTATCTTGGACATCCCATAGTGTGCTTGTTAGGGCAGTTTCCTGAAAGAAGAAGATAATGAATACCTCCTTGTTTGGACTTGAAATCTTGCATTTTGAATTCTACTCCAAAGGCATAGGAACTAAAATGCTCTAGATACTTAAATGTTTTATTCTTATATTGCTTATACTTGATGTATTGCAGAATCCTTGTGTGAATATAGTTATTTAAAAAGAAAACTTCAGCTGATCTATGCCAATATGAAAATTTCTTGTCCAAAAGAGAAACAAAAGTTTTACAAAAATTTTTCTTTTTAATCCTAGACAACATCAACCTTTTCATGAAAATCAGAATCTTCACAGTGAGCTCAATTACACTTCCGTCCTTACAACTATATTTTTCAACTAAGCTTTCAAATCCAAAAGAGACAACTTCATGTACCACTATGGGACACAGGCTTGTAATGGAAGGGCAAATTTTACATGTATGTGATTACATTTCAAAAAGGTAACCTAATAAGAAATTGAATGTTTAGGAGTTCTTATTTGAAATACCCAGGATTATACAATGGCACAGTACAATGTGTGGTAGCAATTTCCTTCTTTAAAGAAATGATCGGTTGCACAAATTTTTAATATGGTTTATTAAACTTTGTGGAGGCATCCTGTGTCCTCTGGAGCCAAACTGAGCTGACAGTTCCAAAATCTAAATATTTGCATGTGTGTTCCTTGACCAGAGACTATTTCTACACTTAAAGGCTTGGTTTACTTTATCCTGATGCAGAAACAGTATCTTGCTTTTCCTATTGTTACCTAGCGATTCCTTAAGAAATACGAATAATACAGAAAACATGTACAAATTAATTCATTGTGAATTAATATACATGTCCCTTGGACAAAAGATGCACCTGTGTGACCACTGGATGTTGCACGTTATCTCAGACTGTTAGTACTTTATTTATTGCAGATAATGCCCCACTATCTGTTATGAAAAAATTCTGCTCATTTGTCATGAGGAGCCTGTTCTCCTACGTGAAAAATTCTAGAATTTGGAGCTCTTAAAAATGAAAATTTACCTAATAATAACTTGTTACTGAAATGGAAAATCTTAATGGTGACACCGTTTTGTTGTTGGCAAACAGTTGGGACGTGAATGAAGGGCAGCAGCTTGAAATGTAAAGAACAGAGAAACTGTCAGAAGTTGTAGCTTCTACTTTTTACACTGCTAACGAGACTAACTGTGTGACATCAAGAGAGGTGCTTAGCTTATGCATTTCCAGATCTGCAAATTAGATTAGTACTTGCCTACCTCATTAATTTGTTGGATGTCAAAGTCAATGATGCGTGTGAACTGTTCAGCGAGTTTTAGAGGAAAAGCTTCTTACACAAGTGTATAGCATAATCTGATATGGAGCCACAGCTGCAGGTAATCTTTCTACCAGAAAAATTATTTTGGTAGTTAATTTGATTACAGTAATTTGTATAAAATACCAAGACTACACTTGCTTCACTGTTTATGAACTTCTGTTTGCAATGGATGATGTTTAGGTGTTCATTCACATAATGTGTATCAGTGTCTCTGGGTCATAATGTCATATAAGATTTTGTTTGTTCCTCAGGGATGCTAGTTGTCTTTCTTCCTTCCTTTCAATCTTTTCTCAGATGCTAAGGTTAAGAAATAAGTCTTTCTCTGCCCTCTCCATGCCCCATCAAAATCTTTCTTCCCCCATCCTCCTTTACAAACCAGAAGTAGTAAAAAAATTATAAGAAACCTAGAGGCCATATAATATCCAATGTTCTGTTGACAGCCAGCTGCCCTTTGTGTGACAAGCATTCCTATTCAAAGACCTTACCACAGGTAACAGAGGTAGGTACCTAACACTCAGTTCAGATAAAACAGTAATGAAACTTGTGGATCAGAAGAAACAAGGAGATGGGGAAGACTTATTTCTGCTCTTCTGCATGTATGATTTAGAGGACTTATTAGATCCACAAGTGCTATTAATGATCAGATAACAGCTAACATAATCTTCCTTTTTAATTTCCATCTTTCCCTGTTGCTTTGTTGAATACTGACGTATGGAATGTGATGGGTTAGCCCTTGGCTGGGGGCCAAACCACACAGCCACTCACACAATTCTTGCCCCCCTATCTGAGGATAGGGGAGAGAATTAAAGGGGCAAAGGGAAAAAAGGACTCGTGGGTTGAGATTAGGACAATTTAATAACTAAATTACAATAATATTGAAAAATAATACTACATACAAATATACATAATGAGTGATACACAGTGATACTGCCCCCCCCACCCAATGATAAAGACTCAGCCTGTTCCTGGCTAATGATCCTGGAGCAGGGAGAATCGAACCCAGAGCAGAGAGAGAGAGTCCCAAAACCGCACTCACGATTCCCCCAGGTGTGGGGTGCACTGCTTCCAGAGGCACTCGCAGAATGGAGATAACAGTCCGAGCATCACAGACTGAGAGATGTCCCAGGTGTGGAGGGGAGCCTTGGGAGAGTGGCCACCTGGAGCGAGATGATCCAGAGCCAAGAGAGATCCAGAAACCAAAGGGACTCAGAACAAAAAGGGACTATCTTCCGAAGGGTCCTCACTTCTACTCACACCTACTGGGCATGACGTATATGTTATGGAATAGATGATTGGCTATTCTGTGTTTTCAGTCTTAACCTAAGATCAAATCCTAGGCTAGCAACAGGCTGTGCTTCTTCCCTCATCTGCCGACCTTGGCAGCAGCACAAAATATTGCTTCTTATCAGCTTATGATAAGATGATATGATGTTATTCCACTTCATTCTGTTTAAATTTACTCTTCAATTCCACCTGCAAGTGGGAGATTAGGAAAGGTAACACATTTTTCACATTTGCAGAGCAATACCAATGCTTGGAATCTTTGGCTTCCTATCACCTTGTAATGAGGCTTTCTTGGTCTTGAAATTAGATCTCTTATGGTATAACATGGCCTCAGACTAGGGTTTAATTACAAGGTATACATTTGTTATTCATTAAAGTTAGGTTGAATATTTCCAGAGAACAGTGAGAAATACTGAAGATCTAGTTTCAGGTGTCTAACCACATTAATTGCTTTTTGTATTAAAAAATGACCAAAAAAAAGATACATATTTCCATAGATTTCCTTGAAACCCAAGCAAGTTTTCTTGAAGATCATTTATCTGTATCATGAACATAGCTAATTAACCCAATCTGTTGTGATTGAGAGTGATTATTTTACTAGAAAACATTGTACTCTATTCACTCTTTTTATCACCTCTTAAGGAGAACTACTGTCTGTGTGGTTCACCTCATACCCATTCTATTCATAAATGATAGAAGCTTGAACTGTGTAAATCAGCTTATAAAAATTAGAGACTGATAATAGGCAGGCATGTAGCAAGCATTACTTCATAAGTTTATTATTATATTATTATATCCCTTGTTGTCAGAGTTGTTCAATGAAACGCATTCATGGCAGCTCAATACATCTGCTTTATTTAAGCCTAAATATATGCAGCCTTTCAGCTCCTGAAGTTTACTCACAGTATTGTGTTCTTTCCCTTTTTCTATGTGTTCCCTGTCACTACATCATCATTAACATCAGAAGACTCACGGAATTTTGTATAGTACAATAGGTGGAAAAAAGGCAAATCTTAACTGCTTCCTCTGTACAGTTCCTGTGTCTAGCATCCAATTACATGGTATCTAAACAGTTTTTGTGATTATGCTGGTTAATTTATATTGTGGATGTTACTTCTTTATAAAGAAGTCTGTCTGGCAAAAACATCTCATTCTTTGTTCTTGCTCTGGTTTTCCTCTGTAGCATTCAAGATACAGAGAATTATCCAGGCAGTCTATGTTTCAAAAGCGTAAGTCAGTGCTTTTGTTTACATCACATTTTTGGGAAGATTTTTGAAAGACTCCATAGATAGCTTTGAGCTTGTACATCAAAATCTGTAGTAGATGTAATACAGCAGTTAATGGATACCCTCGCCATACCAACTAGTGCAGAGCAAAGGGTGAGACTATGGTTTAATTTGCTTCTGTTATGGCTCCAGGACCACAAGTCCACCTCATGTCTTAACCGGCTATGACACATATATATTGCCACTTGCCAGCCATAGGCATTGTGCATGTATAGAGAGGCTCTGGAAGATCTTGCATCCTCATTTCAAGTGAGCACCTTTAGCCGGAGCCCTGTTAGGTGGCTTGAGCCTTGGTTCCATCAGGAGAAAAATCACTTCAATGTCACTAGTGATGAGCTTGAGTGAATATAACATAATATTCACAATATTGCACGTATAAGTGCAAGGCAATTATACAACTAGAAGAAGTCCTCTAGCACCCTGAGTAGCTAATATAGATGCACTAGTTCTGCATCTTAGCTACTAATTTCCTATGTAATAAAGGCATTTAAAAATACAAGAAACAAAACTCCTGGAAAATTTACTTTTATCAAGATGACAAACCGTCCTGAATGCTGCCAGACATCATAAATATTTCCAGTTCTGCACATGGATCAAAGTATGCCAGGGCAAATGTACTGTTTCAAGACAGACAGTAACAACAGGATAAAAATATATTTATCATTGTCCGTATGAAAATTAGATCACAAATAAAAGTGGTAGATTGAGAAATCCAGTGCTATACCAACCTGAATATTGTTAAACTTTTCCAATACTAAGCGAGCACTCATTGTCCTGCAAACGATAAGCATTGTACTAAGTGTACTAAGCATTCACTCATCTTATCACAAATGATTTTTACTGCTGCAGTGGAAGAAACAACAGCACTTTCCCCTCCTATTTAGGGCCCTTTCTAGGTAAATCTGTAATCCTTTCAGCATTTCCTGTGTTTGGGACCAAGTGAACAAAAGACATTTTAATCATGTCTCAGTGTTAAAGAAAAAGGTGTTTGTTCTCCAAATGAAATTACTTTCCCATTGTCCCCTTTTCCCTGGGAGACTCTCCTCATACCATGTTAAAACTGAAGTAAAAGTAAAGAATTCGGAGTTACCTACCTCTTATTTTTTTGTCGTGTCATAGGACTTTCTATTAACTCTGAGGAAAAAAGAAAAAAAAAGATTAGCTTTAATCATACTGACAATTAACAGCTACACTTTCTAATGCTTTAATCTCTGCTGGTTCATGCCTCCATTAAGTACAACATTAAGGCACATTACCTGAATGGTTATAGTGACATAATTCCATAGATTAATGTCATAGTGCAGGAGAAAGGAAAATATCTCAATAAAAACTTTCATAAAGTTTCAGATATAGGGGAGGTTGCTGAAGACTTTTTCATATTACAAGTTAAAAATCTGTACATGCATGACAAACTACAGATCAAGGCAGGCATTATAATCAGATGTTGTGAAACTTTCTAATTGCAAGTTCTAGGAAAGTGACAAAAGTCAAACAGTAAACTCTAGCATATTAATTAGCCCATTTTCCCACAAACTTATTCTGAAAGACAGTAATCCAATTACCACATTATAAGGTAATAATATAAAAATTTATATGAACTTGTAAACAGTGTTGTTATTTGCATTTTTCATTATGAATTTAATTCCACAAATTAAATATTTATATATTAGTATACCATATTTGAATTCATCATATTAATTTGTTTATTAATATTTTGTTACTTAAATATATAAATAAATGAAGAGGAAATAAATATATCCAGTTATTTAATCAGATTGAGTGCTAAACTTCCAGAAAAGTCTGTAGGAAGTTTGGACTTTTGTCAACAGTGTAATGAGAGGCTAAAAAAACTGGTTAAGAAAATTATTACTCCTTAATTTGTTATACTTTGGGTGTCTGTAAAAATCTGAAGATTTAGAACAAAATTAGACTTTTTTTTTCATATCTAGATGGCTTTAGGTAATTGAAGGTCCCCATTTCATTATCCTGCTTTTAGTGGCAATGTAAGGCAAGGTAAGGCAAGACAAGGAAGAACTTAAAAAAAAAATTCTCACTAAAAGAAGAACAACCTGATTTGTATTAGTGAAATGTCCCATTTGACACATGGCACATTTCTCTTGGATACTAAGAGAACCCGTCTAGTGGATGAGGGAAAGGCCGTGGACGTTGTCTACTTGGACTTTAGCAAGGCCTTCGACACCGTGTCCCACAGCATCCTCCTAGAAAAGCTAGTGGCTTGCAGCTTAGACAGGAACACTCTGCTGGATAAAAAGCTGTCTGGATGGCCAAGCCCAGAGAGTCATGGTGAATGGAGTTAAGTCCAGGTGGCGGCTGATCACCAGCAATATTCCCCAGGGATCGGTTTTGGGGCCTGTCCTGTTTAACATCTTTATCAATGACCTGGATGAGGGGATTGAGTGTTCCCTCAGTAAGTTTGCTGATGACACCAAACTGAGCGGGTGTGTCGACCTCCTTGAGGGTAGGGAGGCTTTGCAGAGGGATCTGGACAGGCTGGACTGATGGGCTGAGGCCAGTTGTATGAGGTTCAATAAAGCCAAGTG
>VZTO01010281.1:31593-61915 GCA_013400615.1 Syrrhaptes paradoxus
GAAAAATTTCTTCACTGAAAGAGTGATCAGACATTGGAACAGGCTACCCAGGGAAGTGGTGGAGTCACCATCCCTGGAGGTGTTCAAGAAACGTGTAGATGTGGTGCTTAGGGACATGGTTTAGTGAGTTAGGTGGTGTTGGGTTGGACTTGATGATCCTTGAGGTCTTTTCCAACCTTAATGATTCTATGATTCTATGATTATATGAGAAAAAGCAAGAAAATTAACATCTAGATTCAAAAAGAACATTGAAAGAGAAGATAGAGATATTTCTCCTTTTGCAATGACCCATCACTTAGTATACATGTCTCCAGTAGGAGTCATTTGTTTCAGAAGACGTGAATGCATATTTTTTTATTTCCCACAAAAATGGTAGTTTGGTAATTCAAAGGCGTGATTTCCTTCAACTCTCCCCCTCCCTCCCCCATCACAGCCTTTTCCATCTTGTTGACATCATTCTTCTATTTTATATAAAATACTTACATAGTCATTAAAATAGAAAAGTAGTTTCTTTTTCTTATTGGATCCATGTTCATCATCACATGGATTATCACTCAACCAGACAGACTCAGAAAAGCTTGGTGGCTGAAGTACTCTCTGTGTAGGTGGAAGGCTTGTGTATTTATGTACCTGATGTCTGAGACGAAAATAAATATTTGTCTGCTGAGCAACTTAAGTAAAGTACGGGATAAAAGAGGAGTGTCTTTCTCCTGCTGAATTTAAGATTTGCACTCTTGACTCTAATCAGAAAGGTGGATAGATTCACCAGTACTGTTGTGTAGACTCAAAAATCTAAGGTGTTACACATTTAAAAAACCTTATTTTGACTGCTTATATAGACCAATGAAAGATGATCTGTTGCAAGAATATATTAATTTAACTTACAACAGATCACCAAGAAAGAAATGAGCAGAATGGCTAAGGAAAATCCACTTCTTCACATTCACTTGAGAGTTGTAAAAAAAAGCCAGCTCAGAGAAAAAGTGCAAAAATGTAAGAATTGACTTGTTATGTGGTATTTTTGATTACAGCTTTTTCATGATTCACCAAAACCTGCTGTATAAAAATGCAATTGGCCGTGTTGGATAAGGGTGAGTGATGTACAAGACACAGTAGCCCAAGGCCTGGCTGTTGGTGTATTTACTGAAATATTTTGCAGCATGACAGACAAAGATAAACTATTTGTGACTTAGCAAACTCAGAGTAACCACAACAGCAAAAATTGGTGATATGACTTAAGCATATGTTACAAAAACCTACCAGAGCCACTGGTTGTCAGTATGGGCCAAGCGTTACGCCACTGCTGTCTGCACTAGTGAGGAAAACTAGCACAAATATGTTTACCAGAGTGAGAAGTCTCACCACGGAATGATGAAACACCAAAAGCTTTATACCTACAAGTTGGGATAAGGGGAATGAGATGTGCTTTTAGGAAACTGAAAGAAAGCCAGACCTAGGTCATAACCATAGCACTTTGCAGCACAAACAGGTTTCTGTCCATGGAGGATTTGATCACAGCAGAGCTGATACAGGCACTTCTAAGACTACCTGGCACAGATCCTGCCAAAAAAGCAGTATTTGAGAGAAGACAATAAGGAAAGAAAATTGAGCTGGACTCTGTCCCTGACTGCCACCATAGTTCATCATACTTTCCAGGCTGCTGTGAGAGGAGGAATCCTTGATATGGTTCTGATTTACACCAGTGGGAAAAAAAAAAGCTGCCTACAGATGCACAACCAGAAGAATGCAGAATTGCTTTTCCAGCCTTGGCCCTGCCAGCCATTGAGCAGGACTGGACAGATACATGGGCAAGGGTTCAATGCAGAAGGCTTCCTGCCACGTGACCTAAAGAAAAGAAAATACAGCTAGCAAATCTGCACCAAGAAAATATTAGCCCTTGAAACCAAGAGAAATTTCTTTAGGAGGCAGTGGGTTAAAAGTTCCTGTAGACAGTGTAAAGAAATTTTCATCTGTACAGTTATCACTTGTCAGATGCTAGTTGCAGAGCTTTATCATTAATCTTAGATATTAGGTATTTTCTTTCTAAAGGTATCAGTCTGGATAAACACAACAATGTTTGGAAGTGTCTTTTTGTGTTTTGAGAGGTAACTCTTCTAGAAATAGGTAGAGGAAGGGGTAGCACAGGTGTCTTATAGTTTCATAAACTCATATTTGACACTAACATTATACTGAGAGAGCGTAAATACTAAAAGTATTCTGACTCAACTCCCAGTTGTTGACACAGGAATAGGAGACATATCAGTATTTGAACTTAAAGCATCTCCAAACAAAATCAATTCTATTTGAGTAATTTTTCTTCAGAATTTGTAAACTATTAATATCACATCAGTAAACACAACTAAGTTTCACAAATTGCTAATAACATCAAGGGGCAGAATAGCCTTAAGTGGTATGGTGTTTAAGGACAAGTCTATCATTATTCTGGGACATATCTCACCAATAGTTATTAATATTTCACCATGTATATTTAGCAATGAAAAAGCAGAAAATGGATTGGAGTTCCTGTCCAAAATAAAGTTAAGCTGATTTTTAAAAAAATGTCAGAAAACAAAGAATAAGAAAACCCAGTATTAATTCCCACAGAAGAACTGCCAGAGGCACATTTAGCATTCTAAAACACAGGTGGAAAATACACTGCATGTTTTCAGTTTTGGTAATATGGAAATCCCACATAAATAGATTGATTATTTCAATATGAAAAAATACCTTCAGGCTTCCTTCTTATCTGCTCTTCTGCAGCAGCTACCACAGCATCCAATGAGAAGAGAAATACTGTGATTTTATTTTTCTTACTTCATCTGTTTTAGTATTTTATCTTATTATTACCGCTATTAGACCTTTCTGTCAATGCTTAAAGCTGGCTTTCACACTCTTCTTCCCAAAGCTCTGAGTGGAAGCATTGTGCTATTCAAAACCTTTTAGATCTACTGCCATTGGCTTCAACGTTGAACTTCAGTATTCCAAGCAGATGTCCTGTTAGACAGCTATACGTCTAATACCACATCACAGTTTGTTATAGTTCTTGACATTTTTTTCTCCAGAGATAATGCAGATTGGATTAACAGAGTCACTGAAAGTGAAAGCTGGAAGACACTGACAGTGGTTGTGGAAGAAGGACCACACATTGTACACATTAACCCGAAAGCAGTTTTTTACCCAAGAACATCCGACAGGTTAAAATGCAGGCAACAAACAGGAAAAAAAAAAAAAAAAGAAAACAAACACATGTGAGATTTTATATATTGTTGCTATTGTTATCTGCAAACTGCTGCTGTAAGAGTATGGTGGTCTCCCTTCGATTTTAGCTCTAAGAAAATGGATCAGTTGTGTGCGCTGAGAAAACAAAACAAACAAAGTATAAATCATGGTACTCAGCTGCAGAAGAATGCCAGTAGAGTCAAAGAAGAAAGGTAACTCACAACTGTTGCCCATAAAACTTCTACTGCAGTGGTGATATTAAGGAAGTTTTGTCCTGTGAATCTAGTTTCTGCATCACACAGTCTCAGGGAGACCCACTGTGACAATGTGGTTTTTGAACGCCATGGATTATCTCCCTCCGGGTGCTTGCAGCTGAAGGCAGTTTAAACACCTCAGGAGTTCAGGGGACGAAGAGAGGCTGCATGGGTTTAGTGACTATTACCTAACCATTGCTAGAAAAGCCTCCAAGGCCTGAGTCGGGCATTAGTCATGGACATCATGCAACAAAATCATGTCAATTGCACTTCCTTGCATTTCTCAGCATTTCCTGTTTGTTACCAGCAAATGCTCCTGTTAAATGTGATTACAAATTCTCTTTCATCCACTGTGGCTAGATTGTCTAGCAGCAAAACAAACTCTGGACACAGAACTAGAAGTTCTCTTCTTAGATTATTTTTTTCTTTCTGATCTGTATTTCAAAACGGCTATTTCCCAGACCTAAGGCAGCAATGAATGATCCATGCTTCTTAAAACATAAAGCTGCCAAAACCTGACTCCATGTATAAGCAGTCATGAGTAGTGACTTCTGAAGAACATTGCAGAGAGCTTTAGTAAGGAGCTTACCTCTCTCTGTCAGTTGTTGAGGAGTTAGGTGGCCCTGTACACTAGACACCCACCCCTGCTACACTTAACAAGATCTGAGCTTATCACTGGTGCTGTGGCAGGTTTTCAGACTCCCTGTATCAAATTCCAAAAGGAGGGAAGGAGATTATGAAACATAAGATTCCATACTGTCTCAGGTCTAGATTTACATGACAGAGTGGACGGGCTGCCAAGCTTCAAAGAGGTTTGTTAATTCCTTGGAGAAGACCACTTTGTCTGAGCTCGCTACTTCATGGAGCATACATTCAAGAGGTACCTCTCGGAGACCTCAGTGTAGAGAGCTATGTCACAAAGAACATTTTTTGTGAAAAACAATAATGAGAGTTTCCCTTATGATTGATTTTCTTGAGTCACAAAAAGAATAAGTAATTTCTGATGTATAGAATGTGTTAGGTAATGAATCACCTGTTGGTGAATATTGGTGCTAAAAGTGCATTCAAATATTTCAGTGGCAAAATTTCTGTCTCTAGTGCCTATAAATGTGTAGTGACATTGACCACATTTCTTCTGGAACTGCAGTAAAAATGGCTGAGAATATAAAAATTTAGTGTGTGCCATAATGACATTCTTTGTTCTTTTGCCTTACTTTGATGTTAACTGGATGTCTTGTGTTCAGAAATGTTGAAGACCCAGTAGTCTTCCCAGTTTACTCAACCCTGGGATACATCTATGAAGATCCATTATCAATGTTGTCCATAAGGAAGCAGATGTCTTCTAGCAATGGTACATGTTATGCAAACAGTTATGCTTATCTACAAATAAAATATGATTAAACAAGGAGGGCAACTATTCTCTGTCTTTGTGTTTCCTTTCTTTTATTTCTCCCTCTTCCTCATCACTTTCTTTCTAACTTTCCTGGTCTTTTCACTGTTTTTCTTTGATGACCTTTTCTTCCACCTTGCAGTTTTTCTTTTCTTAGATTAAGTTGTTTCTTTGCTGGGTGATGGATGTGGTATGTCTTTTGTCAGACTCATTATACATAATTAATGTGATTAAATGTAGTAACACATCATATATATTGTTGAATTAAATAACAATTAATAGTCAGAGGAAAGCTTTGAAAACCATCTCATACGAAAAGTTTTGAGGATTATTTCTTTTAAGGGATTTTTCATGAACCATCAGTTACTTTTAGTGCAAGGTTATAGAGTTAATGGTACAATTAAGTCATTTGAAGCCGGAGAGTAGAATGTGAAGTGTCCCTTTCAAATTTTATTATATAGAACATACATAACAGGCTATATTGGCAGTACTGCTGAATTTACTTTGTTCTCTCATTCAGCATTAGTAGCAAAAATATCTCTCTCCTTTTTTCATCCCACATATGTACCTTTGCCCCAAGATGACTTGCAGTTGCTTTTTAAGACACGGCTTCTCAGCTCTTGGAAGTCCTTTTTTTTTCTAAAAGCTCATTTCATCAGTGAAGATACGAATGAAAATTCAGCATTCTATAATTTGGCTTTTTAGCTGATGTTGACCTCCAATAAGTAGACTTTCTCAGCAACATTAAAGAATATGTAGTGTCAAATTCAGAGATGCAAATATTGTGCTGTAGCATGCATTACTTGGTACTCTGAGTAGCTTCTGTTGCACTGTAATGAAATGCTATTTTTTGTTTGGACTCCCTTAACCATGCCTTCCCTCAGTATGTGTCTGACTCTGTGTTATTATAATCCACATGCTAAAACATCATAGGGATGCAAAAGTTAATTTAAATAGGGGATGTATACACTTTTTACCTAAGAAGAAGTTGATCAAAGATGAGGAGTTAAAAGCCACCACGTCACAGATCAAGACATCATTGGCAATAGAGGAAACAGGATCAATACAGACTGTTTTGACTCAGAAGACTCACAGGCAAAGCCAAATCTAGAAAGGGGAGGAAACAAAACTTTAAAACGCTATGAAAAACACCTGAAGAATTTGTAGGAACAATGCTAAAACACTTTGAGCCAGATGCCACAACAGCACTTTACAGACAGAGGAAATGTAAAGACGATCAGAAGCAGTAACCCCACAGAGGATGAAACACAGATGCCAGAAACTTCCCACCTCTGCTGTTGTGGAATAGAAAGTGAGTACACATCCACTTCTATGAACACCAAGCTCCCATTTTATCCTACATAAGATGGGACCTTGGCATGCACAGAAGTGCTCTAAGTAACTCTTATCTTATGCCCAAAGATCATAGTCTGTCAAAACACCCGACAGTGGCATCTATGGCTGTTTGTAGCCTCATCCTTCTTGCAACACCTACATGTAGGTCAGAAAGAGACCTGTGGCAGACTGTCCAGGACAGAAGGCGATTAACTTGATTTTCATAATAGTTTAGATGGCCAGAATGAAGGAAAGCACACAGATTAAAAATGACCACCTAGATATTTCTGTTTGTATCATTTTGTAATTGACTAAAACAAGGGAAAACATTTCCCCTTCTACTCAGCAGGGTAGAGGTGAGCTTCTCAAGTTGTTATTCAGGATTTGCTTTATCAAAGAATTCTCTCAGACTCTTAACAACTTGCCCTTCCTTAGAAATAGGAAGGACAAGTACTTTGGTTGAACATTTTCTATGTTTCTTTTAATTGTTTGCTCTGGGCATTATTTCTTGAACTTCCTTTAAAATCTGTTGGCTGGGATTCCAAGGAGAACAATGATGTCCAATATACCCTTAAGGTATAAATGAAACCTATTAGAACCAAAGAAATGGGTCACTGTAAGTTTCTTCAGCATGAGCCAAATTCCCTGCCGGTGTAAATGGATATGTTCCATTCACAGGTTGGATTAAAGGACCTTTATGGAAGGGAATCTTTAGTTTTGAAAATTCTGCACTCCATGAAAAATATTGTTGATTCACAAAAACACCCACCACTTCTTCAAATTAAAATATTTTTATCTACATTTGCAGCTTGATTTCATGGCTTTAGGTATAAGACAAATGAGCAAATTGCTATGCCTGGCTTAAACAACAATGTCTACATAGTCCTACATTTTAAGGAGCTAATTAGAGTTGCTGACCAAAAGTAAGTCTATTGGCACATTAGACAGATTTTGAGGATCAGTCTGAAGAGCTGAGCTGCCTAAGTTGCATTGTAGTTATAGTTTAGCTGATTAAATGTGGATTTGTCTCTAGGCTCTGACTCCTAACGTCACAGAGGCAAACCAATTTCCAGCCTGCTCTAAATCACCATAGCTCCATTAAAATCCATATATGAAGTTAGTAGACATTAACTTAGCTCTGACCTAGGCCAACATTTTTGTAAGAACTGGTTTCAGTGAAGGACAACCTAATAATTACACATGGATATGAGCTCTTTTTACATTGTTAAGGACAGCAACCCTGTTTCTGTTTCATATTTCAGAATATATTGCCTCTTTCTCTTTCTTCACAAACAGCTGATACAACTTATTTTCACCATTAGTGAGTAATCCGTCAGCACCTATGGCAAGCAAAACAGTGGCCTAAATACAAGTATAAATCTTTGCAGTACTGGAGCTTTCACACTGTGTGTCATGTAAATGTATTTAGAGCCACAGACTGCCCTTGATCTGTAGGCAGTTTCCCATCAACTTCCCTGTGAGCCTCACATGTAATTCAGCCCATCTCTGCTATTACTACCACAATCATTTGTGGGAATAAAGAACTGGTGGTTAGCAAAAATGTAAACTGACCTTCAGGTTCGAGAATTATTGTGGACAAGTGAGGCAACATTGTGGAAAGCCCTATTGTGAGCATGAGAAGCAGCAGGTTCAAAACACCGTGTAGTGGAAAACAGACAAAACCTGTAGGTCATTAGAATGTAAAAGCAAAACTGAGTTTATGTAATCCTTGGTAATAAATTGTGAGCCTGCATACAGGACAGGAACATTTGTTCTCACCAATGCTCCCCCTTCGGCAAACCGGAGTGGGTCTGGCGCGTTTCAGCATGGCGTCCTGATCCCGGCAGGCTGGAGATGGGCAATCATTTAACAGTATAACATGGCTGTGCAAACCAGTAATTTGAGTTTCCAAGTTTTGATTTAAAATACCACAAAAAATTTAGTCTTTTTTAAAATAAAAATAACTTTTTTATTTCAACTGTACCCATATTCTTCTAAAACACTGAGCAAAATACCTAAGAGCATGCATTGAATTGAAACCAACGTATTCCAGTATGCTAAATACTAGTGAAAACTCTTTCTGAAATTCATTTCACAGATCTGTAAAATTAATGTACTTACAAAATATTGGATCTAGAATATTGGTTATTCGTTTGTTTGGGGAATTTTCGAATGTAATACAGTGCTAGATACACCCTGGAAACCAGAAGTCAATACACAGCAGAGTAGTTGTATCATTTATTATAAAACATCTGGGCAGAGCGTTCTGAAAAGGATCTAGATCGAATGTTGATACCAAAGGAAATCAATTTTTATACAGCAGAGTTTTTACTTCATCGAGGAAATTTTGCCTGGCCTTGCAAAAAATTATACGGTTGACTTGAACAACTAATAAACACACTCTGTCACATCTACAATTCATTATCTGTCAAAAATCTTACCTCAGGGTCCTTGAACTCCTTTTATCTGTTGGTCTCCTACACATTTATCTCTTCTCTGTCCACTGACTAAGAGTACCTTAGGAGAATTCAACAACAAGACCCGCATATATTTTGAAAGAAAGATATGATAATATTTTAATTTATGTAATTAAAGTATAAGTTTATTTTATTTTTTCAACTGCATTGTTCAGAAGAGAGTTAATCTTTCAAGTTGATAGCTAAAACTTTCAGCACAGATAGAGTCAAAATTACACAGAAGTGACAGAAAATATGATCTAGTTTTGTTTGGAAATCTTAATCAAAACCAGAGGACTTAATTTCAAAACCTTACTGACTAGCCTAAACCTACATCAGGGGTTTGTTTTGATGGAATGAAGGGGAAAGGAACTAAAGATGAGTGGTTTTGAAAGTGCAGCAGTACTGTGTGGAAGAGAGAAACAAAACCTTAGAATGCACCCTGCATAGAAAGATGCCTAAGGAGTTCAGCACAGAGTATAATAAATGGAAAAGGTGTTCTATTTAAATACATATATGCATTTCTTTCTAGAATTACAAAATGTGCAGGTGTCAAATAGCAGGAAGAGACAAAACAACATTATGCTATCTTTTCTATAATGAAAAAAAAATTGCAGTGCCTAGATTTATTAGAAAATATCTACTGCCTTTCTTCTGGAGTTTATAGTCCTGTTCTCTGAAGTCTTACTCAGTTATTATAGCAGACTTGCAGAGTTCCAGGTTTTACCATACACCAAGGTTTCCATACATTTCAGCCTTTTTTCCTAGCAAAAGAAAGAGTATGAATTTATCTGGACATTCATAACAGGTTACTGTCATCTTTAAATCCTAAAGAAATGGACACAAAACATGCACAACAGAGCTAATGTCCCAGGTATGTCAGATTCTCTTGATATGTACTATCAGACGCACACTTATAAATTATTTTCTTGGATTTCCTTTGTTAAATATGACAGCTGAGTCAAAAACACTACAACATCACCATTTTCGTTTTGGGGTTTTTTTCAATAACTTATTTATGGGTTAGAGCAAAGGACAGACAAAAATGGTCAACTGCTGGATTTCTCAGATGCAATAATTATTAGGAATATAAAGGAAGAGTTTATTCTCCAAAAAGATTATGATTTAACTGTCATTCCAAGATATTGATGCGGTAGTACGTAAGACTGAAAGATAAACTTTCTTTAAGAAGGACAGAGAGGAGGGGAAAAAAGAATTCTTTCATACTGAAGGTTAAAAAAAAATAGCTGAAATGAAGAGGGAATTGTAACCTAAATTATTATTATTAAAATATTTGGGTTACAACAAAAAGGAAATAGAAAAGGTACATTAGTGGGAATCTAAAACTGAGGAACTGGGGAAATTTTCATTAGTAGCTGACATATTGCTCCTGACACAACAGGATATTTTAACTATTTAGATATTTAAAACACAGTAGATGCAGATCAAAGACTGTACATAAGGTTTCTGGAAGAGCTTAGTGACAGAGTTCTGAAACAGAAGGTAAGGGAAAGAATTACACAGAAGGTTCTATGTTATCACTACTTCTAATATCCAAAACATCAGGTTTTTATCCTAAGTATGAGTTAGCATCTGAAGGTGGATTGTAAATTCTGTAAAGGTGACCATGCAGTGACAGAGTTCACAATTCTAAGGAAAAGAGGGAAGGTAAATAGGAAAATAGAAAACATAAAACTTCAAGATGTCAGATCAAAAAGAACTCAGAAATTGTGCAAAATTCATGGGAGGCATGGGAAGGGTAATTCAGAAGTGGCTACTCTCTAAGAAATGATGCTAAGACCATAAATTAAAATTACACCAAAGAAGAGGAAAATTAAGTGTAGTAAGGACAAAATTGTGAACTCTTCATTGACTTCATATACCAGAAAGAAGCACATTACAAATGAAAACAAATTGTTGTAATTCAAATAGGTATAAAATAGCACAAAAACATACAGACATGCAAAGGTCAAGTCAGAAAGGTCAAGGTACAAAATACCATTAAGCAAGCTGAAAGCTTCCAGGACATCCAGTCTCTGTGACATCCAGTGATAGGACAAGGGGCAATGGGTTCAAGCTGGAACATAGGAGATTCCACTTGAATATGAGAAAAAACTTCTTTACAGTGAGGGTGACAGAGCACTGGAACAGGCTGCCCAGAGAGGTGGTGGAGTCTCCTTCTCTGGAGACATTCAAAGCCCGCCTGGATGCGTTCCTGTGTGATCTGATGTAGGTGTTCCTGCTCCAGCAGGGGGATTGGACTAGATGATCTTTCGAGGTCCCTTCCAATCCCTAACATTCTGTGATTCTGTGATTCTGTGACATGTCAATGACAACAGGAAAACGCTATCTATATACCTAGAACCCAAAAACAGAAAGGAAAGTTAAGAAGAAATAAGGCTCAGAAAGTTCAAATGTGTTTTGGTTTTTGGCTTAGTTTTCGCTAAGACATTTATGAACAAGTGGCTAACACAACAAGATAGTAGTATCACAGATAGTAGGAAAAAATCCTTCATTTTAAGAATGTGGGAGATAAAGGGGTATAAGATACAGCCAACACAAATATGTCAAGAACAAACCATGTCAAATCAGCCTAATCACCTCCCGTGTGACAGGGAACAGACAGTGGCAGTCAAAATGGTTCTGATACATTGAAAAAAATGTTTAACACAAAGAAAAAAACATTAAGACCATGTGCAATGCATACTCTGAAGAAGCTGAATTGCAGAAATGCAGACTGAAGGACAATTTGTTGGGCAGTAACTCCTAAAAAGAAGGTCTAGGGGTTATATAAGCTGATTAATGTGTTGACAATTTCAAGAAATGCCAACATCATACTATGAGGATAGCCCAAAGGATATGTCAAATAATCCATCTCTCTGTTCAGAACTGGAAGAGCCTTGCCTGTAAAATTCTGCCAAGTTTTGGGCTGTCACGTAAGAAAAAAAATATGAATCTCTTCAGTGAAATTCAGAAGAGAGCAATAAGAGTAATCACACACCATAACTCAAAAGAGAGCTCGATTGGATAAAGCCTGTCCAACTCTGAGAGCAAAGGTAGAACAATCAATGGTCTCAAAGCATGTAGCAGAAACCAACGAGAAAATGAAATAGTATTTTATCCTTTCCAAGACAGAAAAAGAAGGATAATGCAGAAAGATCAAGGTTAAATTTCAGGGCAGACTGCATAAAGAAAGAAAAGGGCAGGAAAGCATAGAATAAGTTGTCTGTAAGTCTTAATCTTTACAGATTTCCAGCAATAGGCCAGATGAATGTCTGTCAGAAAGAAAATAAAGTACACCTAGAGACATAGACTAGCAGTTCCATTTCATTTTCCTTTCACTCTATTTTACTGAATCTGAACCTCAGCTTCCTACAGCTGGTCTGGTAATGAAACATTTTTAAAAATACCTGAGGTTCTACCCCTGCTCTCTCTCTGAGTGCAGAGTACAGCTGTTGACAGAGCACATCACTCTCTAGGAACACTGCTTAACAGGAAACTTTGTTGCACGTTCACAATACTTAGAATAAGAATTTGGATTTAATTGTACTAAGATGTAGAAACTATTTATCTGTTTTCAGTGTTTTTTGGGAACATAACCAAACAGCTGAACAACATTCTCCTTTTCTTATTGAAGTCTTACTTAAATTTTCATCTGGTTCCTGCTGTTCGCCTTTTCCAGGTTTCTGCATTTGCTACATTGTCTGTCAACACTAACAGCACTAACTCTTAACACATGAGAGTATCAGGTGTCTACAGCCTAGTTTTTGGTTAGAATTGATTTTTAATATATGTACATCACTCTATAACTTGTAATTTTTCAACTTTGACACTCTGACACATATAGGACTTTATGAGCATAGAATGGAAACACACTAGACAGTTTTATACATTTATTCTTGCTTTCAGAAAGATGAGCATACCTTTCTGTTAACACCACTGTAAATCTGTGATTGGAAATGACACTGGAAACCATGAATGATGAGAATCATCACCTGTTCCCAAAGTGAAGTCTGGCTTTCTAGACATGCAAACCTTTGGTGAAACTGTATTGAAATCAGCAGAGCTGTTCCTTCCTAATACTGGACTAACACTGTAGAGTCTGAATGATTCACAGAAAAGGAATTACCACTAAACAACAATGCCTGAAACAGCTTTACTATTAGCGATTCTGACAATTCAGTATTCCTCAGCCAGGGTTGTGTAGGATAAGGATAATCATATCTACATCATATATTATTGCATCATTAAGTAGATGTGAAACTTCCATCACCAGCCATCGCTAGAACAGGATATGGAATTCACTGAACCATTACTCTGTTCCGGAATAACATTTCTTATGTGTCCAAGCTCACGAGCACCTGACCTTCAGCAAGCACATACATACCTAAAAATAAACTCCTGAGGAAATGTTTGCAGAAGAACAGAAGAAAATGGGCAGTTTTGATGACAACTTTCCACTCTGCACGAACATATAAATATAAACATAACAAACTGAAGCTTCAGTATAAGCTGCTGTTACAAATCCTGTTTTTCTCAGGACTTTAAAATAGTTTTTCCTTATTTACATAAACCGAAAGAAACAATAACTATGTTTCTGTAATGTGTTGTAACACACTGAAGAATACTGTGTTATTAGGGAAATGATTAATCACTAGGGAAGTGATTGTGCCCCTGTACTCAGCACTGGTGAGGCCGCACCTTGAATCCTGTGTTCAGTTTTGGGCCCCTCACCACAAGAAGGACATTGAGGTGCTGGAGCAGGTCCAGAGAAGGGCAACGAAACTGGTGAAGGGTCTGGAGCACAGGTCTCGTGAGGAGCGGCTGAGGGAACTGGGGTTGTTTAGTCTAGAGAAGAGGAGGCTGANGCTGGGTTGGACTTGATGATCCTTGAGGTCTTTTCCAACCTTAATGATTCTATGATTCTATGATTATTGTGCAATGCTGCAAAGTGGTCTCAGACTCTTAACATGAAATTGCTACAGATGTTATTGTAAAGCTTAATTCCTCATCTTAATTCCAGCTTTAGTTGCATTTGGTGTTCTTTTGTGGTCATAACTGTTTCTGATGTGTTGCAGAAATGATCTTACACTTTCATGATGTCCTGTTAAAAATCACAGTACTATCATAAGATCCCAGTACTATCACGTCATCCCTAATGGTCCATGCCTGAAAACAATGGTAGAGTTTTATTGTTTGGGATATCAGTTGTGAGTAGTAATAGTGAGAGAAAACATTTTCATAGAAAATGGTTATTCAAAACCAGCAAAATGTATTTCCCCAAACAAAGCTTGACAATATCATTACCTCATTTTAAGCTATTGACATCCCACCTGGAGTACTGCATCCAGCTCTGGAGTCCTCAGCACAGGAAGGACATGGACCTGTTGGAGTGGGTCCAGAGGAGGGCCACAAACCTGATCAGAGGGCTGGAGCATCTCCCATACCAGTACAGGTTGAGAGAGTTGGGGTTGTTCAGTCTGGAGAAGAGAAGGCTCCAGTGAGACCTTACAGCAGCCTTCCAGTACCTGAAGGAGGCTACAGGAGAGATGGGCAGGCAGTCTTCATCAGGGAGTGTAGTGAGAGACGAGGATTAATGGCTTTAAACTGAAAGAAGGTAGATTTAGTCTAGACATTAGGGAGACATTTTTTACTGTGAGGGTGGTGAGGCACTGGAACAGGTTGCCCAGAGAAGCTGTGGATGCCCCATCCCTGGAGGTGTTCAAGGCCAGGCTGGATGAGGCTTTGACCAACCTGGTCTAGTGGGAGGTGACCCTGCCCATGGCAGGGGGATTGGAACAAGATGATCTTTAAGGTCCCTTCCAACCCCACAATTTTATGATTTTATGTCAAGTAATTATTTACGTCAATTCAGATTTCATGAAGAACTATAGAGTTTATCAGTTGTCAGGGATATTTTCAGGTATTTTTTGCCCTTTCAATTTTTGCAAAGTTTGAGTAGTCCACCTCACAACTTTTACAATAAGATAAAAAGGGAAGAAAATCAGCAGTGCAGAACAGGTGAAATTTTCAAAAGTAGTCCCTGTTGGGCTCTACTCAGCTCACACAGATATGCTGTCCAAAAATGCCTTGGAAAATCAGAACTTCCTTGAACTTCAACAATGGTTTTACTTATAGGTTAGTCATTCACTTACAGCAGAAATATTTACCCTCTACCTATATTCCCCACATATCCTGACTATTCTGATTGATGGAAGCAAATTTTAAATTTTGCTGTGAGTTAGATAAATCTCCTGGGATCTTCTAAATCAAGGGAAAGCAAATGTGCTCTCCGCTTAGTCCATAGGTTCACTGCATATATTTTGCTAAAGCTGAGGATTCTGTCAAACGAGTGAGTCTTAACTGTAAGATTCCACTACCAACCTAACCCATCTGCAATTTGTTCTTACTTTCAGATGGATATTCATAGCACTGGCTCTCTACAGTGGTGTAAGAAAAACACAGAATGGATGGATAGATAGTTCAATATTTATTTAATTTTGTCATGCAGTAACTGTGGGTCTGTGTCAGAAAAAGAAGTTGTTCTGAGCTTTTAAAAGTTACTTCAGAGGTCAAACCCAGTCTTGTTTCTTTTACCATTAATGAATCTTAGTAACTACTTGAATCTTGCGGTGAAGTAAATGCAATTTCCCACCTTGTTGTTTCACATTCTCTCATGGACATATAGCGTTCCTGACTAAAGAAACAGAATGAAAGAGAGTTAGACAATATCACATTGAGACACTTAGTTTCGCTTCCCATCTATCACTTGCCTCTGTCTGTGAATCACGGAAACTGCAGCTTAAAATAAATATCAGAAACCTTTTCTTCAATTTTCATATTCAGATTTTATAAAACTTCCAAAATTATTAACAAATTGATTTAAGTTTCTACATTACCTCTGATTATTTTTCTAAGCTCTTTTCCCGTAGGAACTGAAGATGAAAGCAATAGATGATGTACTCTTCAAACTGATTTCCACTTTCAAAAAAAGTTTCCAATGAATAAATTCCAAATGAAAATACAGTGTTACTGTTAAATCTTTGTATTTAGCTGACATATATGCTTCCAAAGAAATGAAATCAATGGGACAAGTATATAATTTTGTTATAGAATCTGTCCTCCAGTTCCATTGCATTATTATACTACAGGTTATCATTCATTTATGTACTAGTCAGAGACAAGTAAAACCAACCCAAAATAAAATAAAATAAAATAAAACGTAATCTTGAAACCAGAAGAATCACAATGTTACCTGTTTTTTTCACCATATTTCTCTTTTCTTAACCCCATTTTTTCCCATTACTGATCCTAAGTATTTTCAAATTTGATTCATGGATTTCCACATGAGAAGGAATTTGAGCTTTTATAAAGCCTCATTAAAGTCAACAGATGTCCCTGGGCATACTAGATTCTGTCTACATCACGCTCCTTTTTTTGGAACAGTTTCTTGAAGCAAATAGCAGTATTTTCAACTTTGTTTGCCTAAAGCAAGTTATTTATCTAAAAGTGACACAATTTTCAGGACTGACAACCAAACACCTAGGAAAGCTGATGTGAACAGCAAATGATTTTGAAAAAAGTGGGCATTATGTATCCGCACAATCACCAGTGAAAACAAAATAGGAGTACTGAAGCTCATTCTGATGTCTGCACTTTAGAAGGGAGATTGACAGACTTAAGAGAGATCACAGAACAACTCCAAATCTTAATTGAGGTACAAATGCAAGGAGAAGAGATAATGAAGTAGGCAAGATCATTTACTTCATCAAAAGAGAATCCTGAGATATTATTTAATTAAAATATTGGAATAACTCCAAGAAAATATAATACCAGCCTTTTTAAATAACAAAATAATAGTACAAGAATAGAAAAAAATGCTTTAAAGTCTGACTATTAAATCCTAACAGATTTATATTGAAAATAAAAGCACACATACGTCATTAAGACAGTGGTTAGTGAGTCAGCCCTCAAAATAAATTACCAAGGTAAAGAACAGTTCTACATTTCTTGACAACTTCATTTCAAGACTGATTGCCCTTCTTTAAAATATATTTTAGCCAAACAGAAATGTTGCAGTTTAACACAAGTGTAATTGGAGGAAATTCTGTGGTGTATGGTTCTATCATCAGATCACATTAACATTATATTCAAGAGTCTACGAATCTGTGAAAAACTCTCAACTGAAAATCCCCACTTTTGAAAATTCAATTTTTAGGTAGAAAAATGAGCAATAAGATGTAAATCTAGTACAAATTTCAGAGGAAAAAAGTGGAATGACGTTTGGGACAGTAAACAATAAATTATTTTTAGTGATAAATGCAGTATATGATTTGTGTCTAGGTAGCTAAATAGAGCTCTTTTTGCTAATGACTTATTTTTTCATTTGAAATGTATTTTGAAGGAAAAAAGTCATGATGAAGTTTTAGTACCTTAACTGAATGCCCTGAAAGGTTTTGGAGTGACAACATTGGAAAGGAAGTTTGGCATTTACTCCTCCATTGCATGTGTAAAATCATTAAACCTCCCTGTGAATCAGCTAACCCCAAAGCTACTTGAGAGGATGCACCCCCATCAGAGAAAGTCTGCCTCAGTATGGGAGGCTAGGTCTGTGGAGAGGTAATACTTTTATTACACCAGCCTGTGTTTGGAGTGAATTCAGTTTTCTGTGGGTACTGCCAACAAGGGAGTCAATTAACGCCTGTTGCGATGATCATTTCTGTGGAGTGGACGACCAGTGGATCACTACTATGCACCTCTCAGGTCTCCTTCCCCTCCTGCCCTCCTTTTGCCAGTGGTGATTAAATTAATGGTCATGCAGCTTAAGTGCCTTCTGTGATGCACAACGGGGCAAGGTTAAATCCCCCATGGAGTGCGGGCAATCAAATTCCCAAATTTATTCTCAGGATAGAAACAGCCAGATTTTCAGCTTCTATTTGTTTAGAAGCTATACAGCAGTTTCAGCATTTAATTCTAGATGCAGGTATCCTGATAGATGCTTATTATTCATGACAGGCACACACAGTGGGTTGTGTATTGCTAGTGAAACAGATGCTAACAGAAGCAGGTAGAAAACAAGACCTTTTTTTTTAAGTTTGTTAGAGTTAATAGTCAGCTATTACAGTTTATATTAAAGCAAATGTTTTCTGATCAATCAATGTCGACATTAAAAGTAGCTAGTTTGCACTTATTTGCTGCTGCATGGCTTTGGAAAGTCGAGATGGCAGGTGCTGCTAAAAAGGGGCATGAAATATGTGGGACAATAGCTTGGTGGGTCTGCTGATTTAAAACAGTTTAGAAGAGGAAAAATATCCAAGAATAATGATTTTCATCCAGAAGTTTACAAGCAGAGACATAGATACATATTCCTATCTTTATCCTTGGCAAAAGAAAGGATATACAACCTTCTCTCTTTGCTTCCTGCATGGATTTCTAACCTTCTTCATTCATTGCCCTTAGCTGCAGAGAAGTTGAAAGAGGCTTGTAACTTCTCCTGAACACTTAATTGACTGTTCCTGCATTACCGAGAAACCTGCAGACAAAAGGGCTGGTGAATAAATGGGCTGAAATGAATGAGATACTTTTGCACCCCTTACAGAGATCCTGAGAGAAGATGAACCAGAGAGAAAAAGAAGGATATATTTCATAAAATTAAGTGCAGGATAGGCAGAATGTTACCAGAGTGGAGTATGCTTTATTAAGCATAAAATTGCACCATTGCTATTAGAACTGGTTCAGAAATGCAGAATTAAATATTTTCCACTGTGAGAGATACTGGTGATGTGGTATGAATCATCAGTTTTCACAAAAAACGTTTACGCTGGGGATCGTATTCCACAAAGAATGATAAGGAAAATATGTTTTCCTGGAGGCTACGATATTTTCTAACTCACTGATGCTGCTTTAGCACATTCAGGAATTCCCATCAGCCTTGCTATTGCTTTACTTCTCCCATGGGATGCGCTCTCTGAGAGGCTGGCCCCTTCCTTACAAATGGCATCCCTATGAATGCTACCTTCACATTTCTCTGAATTCTCTCCAGAAGCAGGAGCACAAAACTCACCTTTGCTGTTGTCTCAAGTCACATCATGTTAAGAGAAAAAAGATCAATACTGAATGTAATCCTGAATTTGGTTCTGTCCAGACACTTCCATCCTCCTTAAAGACAGAAAATGAAATAACATTAGTCATAATCATAAAAAAAGTTCAGTGTTTTAAAAAAAACCCAAAAAAACAGGTATAATAGAGAAGGGTTTTTTCTATAGCAAAATAAGTCTGAATTCTTCTTTGAACTAGAAATTTAATTAAAATCTACACTAATACTTTAATTGCTTTAGATTAAAGAATGTGCCCAGTATCGATGTCAGAGAAGTCAACAGAAGTGCATT
This sequence comes from Syrrhaptes paradoxus, assembly GCA_013400615.1. NCBI lineage: Eukaryota > Metazoa > Chordata > Aves > Pterocliformes > Pteroclidae > Syrrhaptes > Syrrhaptes paradoxus. The sequence goes on from VZTO01010281.1 coordinate 50,636, forward strand.
TCCTTTCCCTACATCTCATCCCACACATCCAGTTTTGGATCTCAACACTTTGCAAAGCAAAAACCAGATACTGAGTTTCTTTGACACATTGAAAAAACATTGGTTAACCTCATGTGAGAAAATTGTGGTTTTCTTTCCCATAGCAGTAGTTCTTGAAGCTGACGTGAAGCCATGAAATGGGTGGCTCGCTGAGGCACCGAGTGCTCCACTGTCCTCAGCACCTTTGTGCCATCAGTAGCAGCCACCCATCGGACGTCAGCTTGTGTAACAACAGGGCATTTCTCCTCTTGTCTGAAGAGAAGAGCACAGAGTGGCTTGCCGAGCTCCCTGGCAGCAGTGACACAGACAGGTGGATAACAGCCACAGCTGGGTCTCGGACAGTGCAATGACAATGAGCTCCAGCACCATCCTAAACAGAGTCATTCTGCAGGTTTCATAGTTATAACTCACCATCTAACTCTTCTTCAGTTCTGTAAAAATGATCTGTGGTATAAACATGACCTAGTAGGTCTATTGCTAAAGATTGTCCATCACAGAAAGCTTATTTAAAAAAAAAAAGAACAGCAAGTTTTGCTTACTTGCTTGAGTGCAATAATGGCAGCAAAAACAAGCAATGAGGAGGCAGTGAATGTAATCATAAATATCTACACTCTTTCCTGAGTGACTCTTTTTGAAGCTGAAAATGAGCAGCAATGCAGGGAAATTCTACAATTCCTTCTGGTTTTGGAAATGAGAATTTTGCTTAAATTAGGACTAGAGAAGTCCAGGATATAACTGTCTCCTTATTACAATTATTGATATGGACATATTGAAGAGTTAATTGAATATTGAAAATATTTTCTCCCAACAACCAAAATAATTAAACCAGAAAGGATTTAAGCACTTGAAAAATACTGCCAATTCTCATAGAAGGACCAGCAGTAACTAAGCTCACTAGGAAAGACAGATTTTCAACTTCCTTCTACTAAGAATATTCTACAGATTATGTGCTTCACTGTTCCCATTAGAAATTTCTTCTCCCTAAATTTAAGACCTTCCCCACTCAGATGTTGTTTGAGAGCACAGTTCTTTCTCCTTCAGTGGACCACCAGAAGAGAGAAAATTTCCATTCTGGTGAGGGATTAACTTTCTCTTTTGGGAAAAAATGGGCTGAGGAGAACAAAAATAGCAAGCAAGCTAATTCTATAGCAGCTTCTGTGGAGAAGACTGCGAGAAATCACTTAGGACTCAGTCTGTTTAAGAATAAAACACTCTGTGTGTCAATAAACTTGAACATACTGCAGGTGCCCAGAGTAACATGGGCCAGATTTGGAGAGTGGATCTTTTTAAAGGGATAAAACCAGCATTCTTAATTAAAGAATTCAGAAGTCAGCAAGATTGTTAGGGCAATTTCTTAATTAGGTGGTCCAGAGAATTGGGAATATATTATATCTCTGAAGATACCAAGGATTTAAGGTAAAGAAATTATTATAAAAATCACGCAGAAGTTCAGAGATACAGTAGTTCCAAGAAATTTTGCTCTAAAACCACATTTACAAGTAAATAAACTAAAAGAATAGCTTCAATTTTTTCCTTATGTATGAGCTGCACTTGGTAAAAAAAGGCTTTTTAGTAGATATAGCACATAAAGCAGCACAATTATTTATAGTTTTAGTAGAATTATATTTTCAGTTCACAATCAGAGCATAAAAATTAAGAGTTAACATTTGGCTTGTTTTTCAGTTCAGCGTTGTTTTTTGTATACTTATAAACATATCTGTACAGTTAAAAGTCCTTTTAGAACAACTATCAGCAACTAAAAAAATAGTAAATATTGAAAAATTTTAAGACCATCAATCAGTTCTTCTTTGGAAATTCCACTCATATTAACCGTGTATTTTACTGACTATAAGCTGTAATTCTTCTCACTAAAAGTCCTTTTAGAACAACTATCAGCAACTAAAAAAATAGTAAATATTGAAAAATTTTAAGACCATCAATCAGTTCTTCTTTGGAAATTCCACTCATATTAACTGTGTATTTTACTGACTAAAATGACCTAGTTTTATAGATCCCAGATTCTAGATAGTTTGACTGTGAAAAAGGGATGTAAGATGTACCTAAATGAACAGACAAAAAGTCTATAGTGAAAAAAAAACACCAAAAAACCTCATTTTTTTCTGTTATTTCCTAGAGGCAAGTAGCACCCAAATGGATTCCCAGAGTTTGATGGTGGCATAATGCCGCCAGCTCTTTGGTCTGGCAGAAAGGCTACTGGGGAAGGACCTACCAAAACTTTTCCATGGGCCAGCATGACTCCTGCAGACCTTCCAGCTGAATTCACGACCTTGGTCATAGTGTGCCAGCAGCTGAGGTCAGCTCTGCACTCACAGACATCACTACCCAGCCAAAACAGACAGATGGTCATGTGGGGTCAGGTAGTGCAGATGAATTTCACTGTCAATGACAAACACTGTCAATTGTCAATTAAAAAATAATTGCATTAGTATGGTTTTTTCTCCTGTTCACCTGGAGAGACAATTTTGACAGTCTTACTTATTGACAGCTCAGCATCTACAATGATACCAGCTTAGACAATGATTGTAGAAAAAAAATGTTTGCTTTTTCTGCTAAGTCAGACCCTGCTGTTCTTGCTGTTATTCAATTTTTCAATAAGACACACTTCACAGGGCAGTTACTACCTACCATAAAGTCTTTCTTTCTTCAGAAGATACCTTGATTATTTTTAAACTTCTGTATCATTTTCACTTTTGCAAATGTTTTTTTAATGACAAACCATTTAAAGAGTAGATGAATATTATCACCTTTGTTTTACAAATAGAAAACCGCTGCGCCAAAAAATTGCATAGCTAATCAAAGGTCTTGCACTGCAGCCAAGAACACCTGTATCCTCACTTCCACGACAGTGTTTGACCACGTCTCCCTCACTCGACTGCCTCTGTTTCAAAAGAAGCTTAGATCAGAGATTGCACTCATACATCAGTTGATATGAAAGCAGGATTATGCATTAAACATTTTGATAAAGGCAAAATACTCCCCTCTCTCAAAAATATGAAGAGTAGATACAGAAAGAAAGGGGATTTACCAGGCATCCTGAAACTCATGTTCCACGTAGCCCAGAATCCAGGCTGCAGTCAATGGCCAAAGTTTCCCTTCTTTGTCTCCCACCTCAGGCTCCCAGCACACTCCCTGCCAGTACTTGATGAATGGAAAGATACCATAAGTTTCAATAACATACATCTCACATTTTGAACTTGAATGTGATTCCATATCAGAATCATCTCTTGCATAGGCTATTACTACTCTTTAAGAGTAATCTTTCATGAGAAAAGCAGTGTATCATGCAATTTAAAAAAAAAAGTTTTAAAATTTAAAATGTTTCCTTTTAAAAACAGAGAAGTAATTGTATTATGCTATTTTTAAAAAGTTCAATATTTTAATAGTCTGGTCATTTTTATTTTGACTGTATACTGAATGGGCTCTAACCACAGGCTTTAGAGGATGTGATAGTTCCTGGCATTTGGTATTTAATACAAATTTAATATGTTCCTACTAGAGGAACTAGGCCTATCTAAAAAATACACTACATTATGTCAGTGCTCAAATGATAAGCCATATAGTAACATTAAAATAAAATGACACACATTTACTTTCTTAGATCTTGCAGTAATTCAATTGCATTTTAAAATTCCGTTTCAAAATTTAATCCTCAAATGCTAATTAAATAATACAACCAGTTACAAGATAGATCAAATACGAGAGGTTTTGATTAAGATTACTGTCTTCTCCGCTGCAGCAACTGACTTGGCAGGGAATTTCTGATTACAGGTAAAGCATTTCGGGGACTCCTGAGTGTGTCTAATCTGTTTTTAAAAATCCCAAAAAAACAAAACAAGTCCCCTGCTAGTAGAAGTGAAGCATATAAAATTATAATCTATTTATGAGAAGAAATTCAACAGAAAATGAGATTGACAGTATTAAAAAAACTCAAAAAATATTGCTAAATATGAACTTTAGCTTTTTGGGAGTAAACAGATCTTTTTGAAAGACCTGCAGTCTCCTTTGAGGAAAATATTCACTGACATTCAACTTTAGTGTCAAAAGTCAGTTTTAGTATTACAGATTCATGGGTTAATAGGCAATTTTTAGGTTAGTCAGCAGGAGAGGCACTAAAAAGAATTTCTCTCTTTTTCTTCATCCATTGTGAGAAGGGGGTAAAAGAAAATCACTACTAAGGACGTTTGCAAGGCAACAAAAAAGCAGCAGGATTGAAAGGCTTGGTGAGTGTTGCAAGCTTAACGCTTCACTAAAACACTGCTTAATCGTTTGCACCTTGAATATCAGTTTCTATTTTCCTGCACTTTGTTGCTATTTCAGAGAAATAAGATCTAAGTTTCTCTAGAAGATTTGCTGTGCCAGACGCAGCCATAAAAGCCTGAGGTACCTGTTAAGAGTGCTGTAAGGACAGAATTAAGAAGGGGGAGAAAACTGTGGTCAATGAGATACCACTGTCTGCTGGCACTTGAAAGTCAGGAACCGCTGGTGCTCCATACATCCCAACAGACAGCAAGGGTTAGTGGTGGTGCCTGTGGGCAGTGACGGTGCCGGCACTTGAGGCTGGCTGCTCTCTTGCCCGCTCTCTGGGTGCGGGAGTTGCAGACCAGCCCTCTGATTCATTGCAGTAGAAATGCCTGGCAGTCTAGCCAGCCCGCTACAATTTACTCTTTGTGAAATATGGCCTCGAGTACAAAGTAACACATTCTGAAAAAAGTGAATATGCTCTCACATAACTAATGGAGACTTGCAAGATCTATTAGCAGACAGAAAAGTGTTCCTTTCTGTGCTGATCTCACTGGATATTAAACTTTCTGAGTCCTATATCAAGGATAAACATTTTTCTGTTAGCTAAATATGCAGGTTCACTGTAATAGAGATGCATTTTTAACAGTGCTGTGAGAAAGTTAGGCTCAGGAATTTTGAAATAATGAAATAATGTGAATTAACATACTAGTTGTACTAAAAATTCAGTAACATCTTTTTGCATTCATTTAGTGTTGCATCTTCAGGATTAGGAGAAAAATGCATTTGAATCCCACAGTAACTGTTTAATCACCCCATCTTTTGATTTGGTGTGCTGACAAAATATGCATTCTGCGGACAACAGCTGAAATAAATGCAATAAAAGAAATAAGCGCACACATTTTGCTGGGAAGGACTGACACAAAACAATAGAGGTGGGTCTGGCAACAGGCACTAATCAAAGAAGAGAGAAACAATTTAGCAAGTTCTGATCAAAAACACTTGCTAGGGACAGGAGGTTTTATATCGCTTTCAGTGGGTTTTGTAGCTGCCATATGTTTGTAGATGCTGTATTTTAGAGGGAAAAGAGACTACACTAGATAAGAGGCCTGAAGCCAATTTTCCCTCCATTCCCTTGGTGTAAATCCAGACTAACTCATGAAAGATTTACAGTGGTAGGTCAGCGACTAACATTTGATCCACAAATTAGAAGACATAAACCTGAGATGAAGAAAGAAGGAAGGAAAGATATATAGCTAGAGTGTGTCCTAAAGGACAAAAATGAGTGTCTCAGGTAAAAGGAAAAAGAAAGCTACCAACTTTCAATAAAACATAAATAATAAGTATCTCTAAATAAAACAAGGAAAGCACACAGTAAAATTTTATAAAGTTTCCCAACACAGAGTAACAAGTTATATGGCTATTTCTGAAGGGCTAAGACAAAGAAAAAAGAACAGTATAGTATTGAATAATATAGGAGAAACACTGAAGAAGGTAGGTCTGTATGTTACTTTACACTTCTTTTTCTAGTGAGTCTTTCTTGATCTCTTTCATCTTCATTTGCACTGGCACCCTGCTTTTTTTCTCTCTCTCAAAGGGAGTAATAAAAGGAGATAAATAGCATTGTAGTGGTAACTGATTAATTATGTTGGCTGTAAAACAATTCTGATTATCTCCCAACAGAAAGTGTTCAATAGCACATTTATGATATAAAGGTGAAAAATGTCTGTACTAATTTCCTGGCAAAAGATGCAGAGTCAGGATGCTGAGTAACCCAAAACACAAATGAAGGTATAAGGTATATGCAGAAAGTTCAGGTTTGCACTTTCTAAAATTCTGTAGTGTCTTGCTTCTGGCTATTACCCAGCTTTAAGGTATAGCAGCCTATATTGCTGTTCTAAAATAATGTCCACACATGGTCTATACTGGATTAGCAGAAATGGCAAGTCCTTTGACCAGAGAAGGGAGGCAGATAGTTACAAAAAATGCCTATTCTGCCCTTTGAACTAGGGACATTTTCTTGGTAAGAGATATCTCCATGTCATACCATAGTCTGTTGACAGGTCAATATTCAGTTATAGTCTTCGGATTAAGGAAATATTTGTCATTATGAGAAACTCTCATTGACATTTCATTATTAAGAAAGAAGAAAGGATCACTTTCAGTGTAAAGTGCTAATGAGGTTTATTTAAATGCCATTGTTACATTAAAAAAAAAAAAGGACATGGAAAGGCAAAAAGGTCCTGGGGGCACTGCACTTTAAGCTGACCCACATTTGTTCATTGAATCTTTGCATTTTCCTGCCCATCTTTTTACATGTGTTGTCTTGATTATGTACTCAGTTTCTAAAGGCTTGGCACTCATAAAAAAGCTAGAACAGTAGGGGTCTGGTCTGTAACACAGCTTTTGGCACCACAGATGTGAGTTATAATAATAACAATAATGCTACCTTGTGTGATTATGTCAGTGATGCTACTTTTAACCATAAACAGATCTTTGCAAATAAATATGTAAACAATAGCAATATTCAAATAAATTCTTTGGCTGCTTTCAATTAGCCTGGCAAATAATATTTTCTATTATAATAAAATTGTGATATAAAATCATTAGCACAGAATCTGAAAAAATCTGTATGCTAAATGAACATAGCATGGTTTCTGTTAAGGTCATAGTATGATTCTTCATTTAGCCAAAATAACATAAAAGGAAATCTTTACATCTCAGTAACTGGATTTTATGTACATTTTCTGTGCATAGCACAACATTAACTACCTATGAATCTTTAGATACAAAATGGCTCACCATCAGATGTTTTGACAAGATATTTTAACATCTGGACATATTTTGAGACATGTCTCTGGCTCCCCTGCTAGTTGGACTAGCTAGGACTTTGGTGAAGCCCTTTTAAATAGATAATGATGTAGTAATGACATATGAATGATGTTCAAAAATAATGACAGTCTGGATATCCTCTTTGTCTGTATGTCACCTTTCTAAGTATTTAAGTTGACTCACTTTTTAAACTGTCCTGGGAACCTAAACACAAAAATCCCCCTATGTATATTATTAAGTATCCTATAACTCTGCTTAACAAACTTCAGCTATTAAATTTTCACAGCTAACATAACTGGCAGTAATAAACATTCAAAAATTAAAAAGCCCCAATTTCACGGAATTGTTTTCAAAATATCTAGAAGTTGTCTTCTTTCTACACTTTACTGCAGCCATGACAGCTCACTTTTGTCCCTAACTTGAAGAACTAAATCTTCCTTGGAGGAAAAAAATAAAGAAAAAATAAACAAAGTGAGGATCACAGACTGATTTTAAAATCTGGATCACAAAGTAAAACATAAAATACCTCTGATAAAATCACAGAGGCTGATACAATAGAATTCCTTCATAACAGCTGTTCTTCCCAATTATTAAATTAATTCACTTTTGTGTCTTAAATCAAACTGTAAACTTTTCAGGGCTTAGCATAATTCTTTTTCAGTACAAAGTTGAATACAGAAAGGGTCCATTGCTAACTGGAATTCTTCAGCTCTTCTGTAACATAAATAAAACCCATAATTAAAAATGTACTAAGATGAATAGAAACAAAAGGTCCTGTAAATACCACTGAATGTTTCTATTATCCTGTGGCAGTAAAAGTTCACTGCTCATTTTGTTACAGACCAATTAAAGGCAGGTACCTTTCAAGGATCAAAGAAAAAAGAGAGAAGGCTTCAGTGTGTAAATTCTCTTTCATGAAGCCAAGAACAAAACCAGATGCCAGACCTGAACCAAAATTGAGAGGAACACATTGGAATCAGTTTGAAGGATTGTTCTGAAGTACTGTGAAACTTCACAGAAAATAAAAGCAAATGAAATGTTAGTCATAAACTATGGTAACTTTATTAAGGGAAATAAGTCAAATGAAAACATCATCTCAGTTGCCAAAGATCAGTGCTTAACCAGTTAATGCCTGAGGAGACAGGCGTCTGCCAGACAGAAGTCAATCTTTACAGACTGGAAGACAGAATCACATATTAGCTACTTTCCCATGACAAGAGAATAAATAAAGTCCTTTGCATGCTATACTCACCACAGATAAGACAAACATATCCATCAGAGGGAAGATCCCTTGAACATGGCTCTATTAGCTCTTTCCCTCTAACAGAGCTCTGAAATTCATGCTACAGGCAACAGAAGGCATTTATTTGTCTTCCAAATGTATGGCTATAAAAATGACAGTTTAGAAGCAGAAAAAGAAATGCAAAGAAATGTTCTGTCTAGCCAATGTTAATGCATAACTAGCATTTGCTTTATATACATAATGCAGTGAGAAATAAATTAAATGACAGACGGCTTCTCCCTCCCCCCTGGTATGTTGTATCATGACTAGACAAACAACCTCAATCATTAGTAGATACATGCTACAGAAACACTGTGCAGAGGTAGTTAATTACTCCTGCCAGAGAAGAAAAATTCAATTGCATTATTTATTTTGAAATTACAAACAGAGTAAACTGTGAAATAATCATTACTAACATAAAAGTAATTCCATGTTAATCTCTGGGAGTGATCAATAAATCCATGGATTCAGTAACTGACATCTCTTTATAAGTCAAAAAAAAGTGTTTAAGTGAAAAATATCTACAGAAGGTATATGAATGCTGCTGACATGAACCCAACAACATGAATAATTTTCTCCTATTTAACTAGATCCTTTTCCCGGTATACAGAATACAAAACATATTTTGTTTTGCAAAAAAAAAAAAAAAAAAAAAGAAAGAGAAGGAAACAAATTAAGAACTTCAGTGGCAATCCAAACATCAATAAATGTTGGCTCTCAAGTCTTTGGGGGCAATTACATGGACAGATTGTCCTTTCTTCTACTCTATGTTTTGCTATACCTCTCTTAGAGACAGAGTTGTCACTTACCACAAATTCACCAAATTGGTAGTCATAAAAGAAAAAAAAAAAAGCACCTTGAGAGCTGAGGTTAAAAAAAAACAAAAGCTTGCCCTCACTTCTGGTTGATTTTCTAGTTCAGTACTAATTCTTCTCCTTTGCTGGAGGCGTAGGTGCTGCTGTTGTCACCTGTATTTCAAGACAATAATGGACCCAGCAGAGCACATCCTCCTTTCCCCCATGATATTCAGGTGATGTGACTTGCTGGGAAACATGGTACAGACACCAGCTGGGACAGAGGAGGAGGGAGGGGTGCAATAAGCTTCTTAACATCTGAGGAAATTCACAGTCTGATAAAATTCCAGATGAGAGAGAAGGCAGCAAAAAGAGTTAATCATCTTTGTTAGTTTTGCTACATATTGATCACTCTTTTAAGTCAAACTGTCTATCTTATACATTAAAGTATGTGCCATTCCCTACTGCCAGAACCCTCCTCGATGTGCAGTAACAGACAAGAAAAGAGCCAGTCTCTTTATTTTCTGTACAAATATTTTCATAAAGATAAAAGTGGATGTTGGAAAATGAAACAGAAATGGTGAAGAAATATATGGAGAATATATATTGCTTATAGAGTCTTACTTGCCAACCATCTGTTCATAAATGTACCCTAAAGCATATGTTTTCACCAAACAGAATAGTATGTTTCTACAATGGTGTGAATAGTATTCTATCAGATATTTTTATTATTACAGCAGCGGGAGACTTTAAAATGAGAAAAAAAGAGTAGATTAAAGGTAGACAGATTTTACACATTGCTATTAATACATAACACAAATTATATTCCTGTCAGATACTGTGGTTTTAAATGCCAGAGGATTAGGGGAAGAAATTATATAGCAAAAAATTTACCTCAGCTTGGTCAGAAAACTGTGTCTGAACAGAGATTGCTGCACGTAAAACAAAGGCAAAAATTGTGGTAAACAGAATCTATGAATCATTCCTGGAGCACATTCTGCATTTTGGAAAAAATCAGGTGTCTCCATAGATGTAGACTGCTGATGCACATGCTTATGCAGTCTGGGACTCAAACTCCATCTCACTCCCTGCTCCCCAAAGAAATGCACTCTCTGATTTACATAGTGACAGAAGCAGGACACTATTGACAGGAATCATCACCTCCATTAACTCCGCTGAACTGGCTACATCTGTAATTCAAACTCCCTGTCCTATAGTGAAAGCCTTCCAATGAATTATCTCAAGATAATAAAGCAACTATCTCCATAACTACAGTGATTATTTTTCCCTGAGCCAATGAAACTGCTGACTACTGAGGGAATGGACATAGCTTTTATCAGGAATACTACTCTTCACTAGCTTGCGAAAAAGTATTCAACTCAAAGTGCCTGTTGGATTTATTTGATTTTAATTTGGTTTGGTATTGTAAGGAGTTACATGCAGACATGACAGTGATTCCTCTGCTTAAACACACTTAAAAAGTAGCTGCACTTTCAATTGTCATGGTTTTTCAGGTAACATACATTTACTAGCAATTAATTAATTTATTCTGGTAATCAGAATGGGTTATTATTTTACACTTGTAAAAAATTAGTTAACTTTGTTAATGGCCCACTTGAGATTAATTTATTCATCTTTAGAAAGCTGCAACAGAAACCCTGCCATATTTGTGATTATAAGAATAGTTAGAACTGAGATAATTATGAAGAAACAGGTCTCCATACAGATTTTACAGAATCCTGCATCTCTCAGTAGGGCAAATATGTTATCCAAAATGAACCCCACCAGGAGAAAAAAAAGTCAACATGATAATGAGAAAGAAAACAGTCATTTTTAATTTGTAGTCTGACTGTTAACCTTAGTCTGCACAGGACAACACAAGGTTTGTGTATTTCTCATTGAAATACTAGGGCCTGAGCAGTGAGGCCCTGAACCAAAGTTGACCTCTAGGTGAACCCCACAACCTAATAATATATCTAATTTGTATCATATTGATCACATATGCAATGTATAACCTTATGAATATATACCAATTTATAAAAGCTTTTTTTGTAACGCTTATAGAGCATTGCT
>VZTO01010283.1:0-19421 GCA_013400615.1 Syrrhaptes paradoxus
AGGTATAAATCAATGGTAAGCCCTATTGCTAAGCACAGTTATTTCTCTTACAGTTACATCAACAGAACCCATTCCTGTCCACAATTTTTTTTACTCTTTATTGGGTAAATTCTAAACCTTTTCTACCATTTTTTCTGATTATAAGAGAGTTACTATGGGTTTTGCTGGAAGAATTCTACTGAAGGAACTATGCTGTCCTTAAAAGCCAGGCAACCCTAATGCATGCAAACAGAAAAACAACTGTGATAAAACACTTTGCTTGATAGGTATCATCAGCAAAGGAAACAACTAAAGTTGGTTTTAAAAAAATAGAAACACTAAGTGTTCTGTGATGCAAACAACAATAAGCCATTTTAAGTTCCAGTGCAAGTTATTTTTCCAGAAAGCAATAGTAAGTTCTCAAGGCAAGTTCAATTAAGAGAGCCGAATTTTAAAGATCGGTAAAGCACATTCTATAATGGCACTGTATCTGCTACAGTGAAAAGCAGACACATTTATAATGCTGTACCAGCTAGCATCATTAAACAGAAAAAAGATCCTTACCTGGACGTATCTTTTCTGCCGTATCTTCTTCATCAATCTGTCCCTGTAAAAAATGGGGCACAGGGAGTAAAGACAGAACTCAAAGGAGTGAAAAGAGTTGTACTCCTTTTGCCCTCTTTGCACGTTGTAATACCTACAATAGGGAAAGGGGAAGACACAGAAAACAGCAAGATTTTTATCCATAGCTATTAAAAGAAAGCCTTAGGACTTGCAGCTAAGAGCAAAACATTTGGACAAGTAAATAATTTTTTTGTGTATTATAGTGTAAAATTTACTTTCTCCTATTAGGAAGTCAGATTCTCAATGCTAGGGGGGCAGAAAACAACCTTCATAGTAAGAACATAGTTTTCTTCACAGTTTCATACATTATTCCTCAGTATAATGAGGGAAAAAAAAAGGAAAAAAAAGCCAAAGTTTAACAACAAAAAGATAATGTTCATTATAGAAATGACTAACTCTGTTAATTTAGTCACCATGCTCTTGACATGGATCTGTCTCTTCCATTAATTGCAGTACAGCACTCTTCTTTTTCCTTTTTAATGCCAGAGCACAAGAAAAATATTTTTTTCTTGGTAGCATTAGTACATCACCATTAGTCTAATGACTAAGAGTGTGCAGATGTCAAGAGCGGAAAAAACAGATTTCTGTGTAATTAAATGTATCTTGTGACTGTGCCGTAACTCTAAACAGTAGATGCTGCTTTAAATTACTGATCAAAGATGGCCATTAAAGATATCAAGGCATTTGAGAGTTCATGCGCACTGCACGACCCTCTTATCCTCAAATTCTATCCAGCCACCTCTGTCTGCTACCTTCTATCTATTGAGAAATGCTCTGCTACAATCCCAGAAATCTGTGTCTCCTATATTCAGTGGGATAACAGACACGCGATTTGTTCCTCTGTACAATGTTTCTCTTCCGTTCTGCTATTTAACTTCTTAAATTCAGCACAATTTCTCTCCTTTTTCTCTAACTGGGACCTTCCTTCAACAGCTACGGGACCCCTACAATACATGAGAGGTCTGAAATTCAGATCACTGAAAACTTCATCCTTATCACCGCATCCCCCTTTAAGATACATCCGTATCTTTAAGATACTATGTCTATAATTGGCTAAAATTACAAGACGGGCATAAGATACCAGATGGATACAAGAGGGAATGGAGCTGAAATTTCTAACAAATAAGTCCCTATTGTCAACTGATGTATCTGTGAGTCTCTGAAATTTGTATACTGACTTATTCAATAGTCTTATTATTCACACAATATTAATGCATAGAAAGTTCAAGTAAAAAAGTGTTCTACAGAGAGAAAATAAACACATTTATCAAAAATTCAATGGGAAAATCAACATGACTTTACTTACATGTCAAAAACATCTAGTAAAACTTCAACTGTAGTAGCTGGAATGAAAATTAGTCAAGCCTGAGAGAGACATTCCATATTTTCAAGGAACAGATCCTGCAAAACAAAGTTACACAATACATTACTAGATTGTGGCATCCACTGGTGAGGAACTCTACTGAATTTGCTATAAAGTACCTTTTGACTGTTTTACTTTATGTTAAGATTCTCTCAGAGACAAATCACAACTGCTAATTACAGAGCTTATTGCACCTTCTGGTTATGGTTCTCTGCCCATTAGTTGACATGGACCACAAGTGACTCTGAGATACATACAGTGATGCCGATGATCCTCCATTAGAATCAGCAAATGGAAACCACTGTTTCACATGGAAAACCCCACAGAACACAACTGTGCACATAATAGCAAATAGGTCTGAACACAGACATCAGCATCCTCTCCTGAGGGCAAAATCTCAGTCTCTGGAGGGTACGGGACAGAAATCATGTCAGATGGAGCACAGGTATGGTATATTTTTAGCTTCTTTAAAGATAGCAACATCATAGGAATAGAGGATGTCTTTTTTGGGCATAATAAAAATGAACACAAATTATAATCATTGCAAAAGCATGGTTAATAGAAATTGATGATTATTTTTGCCTTCCTACCACATGCAATGCAAAAAGTTTTCCAAGTAACTTTAGAGTTAAAAATAAACAGTCCCTCCTCATCAATGCAACTTTCAGAAATTTGGTAAAACTGCACAAGTGAATCATGACAGACAGAATTTCTCAACAGAAAGTTCTATTTTTTCTATGTTAAGAACCTGATTTTCTCTTAAGCCCTCAAATCTACACACTGCCCTGGAGCAACAGCTCTATATAAAAATTTTCAGAGTGTGAACCACAGGGTTTCCTTGCCTCTGCTCAAAACGAAATTATCACTGATCAGTGCCTGGGAAAGGTTTTCTGCTTTTGGTGCAATGGCTCTTCAGCTGACCTTTTGGAGGACAGGCACGACAGCAACACAGAATACACAGAGGTAACTGCACAAATATTGTCCTCTGGAAGACTGCATTTGTCAAGGCACTGATGCCAAATTAAAAAAAAACAAACCTAAATACACTTCTCATTCTGTGTATAGATACCTTTTGGGGACACAAGCTGGTGTCTTTAAAAGCTAACCAAAACCATCTTGGTTATGTCTTTCAGGTAATAGATTTGAAAAACGTGGTGCAGGATAAAACAGATGGTTTCCATACTACTCAATCATTCAAATAAAAAGCTGAGACCTGACTTGATCACATCATAAGGAGTCACAGGTGAATGAGAACTTTACTAGTGGATGGATCTTCAATACAATGAGCAAAAGCCGAAAGCTGAAAATAGTCAAATGTGGACCATTAAAAGGTCATATGTATTTGACGGGCTGGAGACTTAAGTACTGAAACAACTTGTGAACACACATGGCCTTCTCAAATACTCAGAATCATTAGTGTTTGATTAGACAGCCCCTCATTTTCTAATCCCCACCTAGCTCTATATACATACATACACAGTTTGAGAACTGACAGCAGACTTTCATGTTACAAGATTTGATTAGAACACATATTTGGAGCAATATAACAGTTATTAACACTGATGCTTACAGCTCATAAATGATATTTCTTACAAGTTTGTGTAATGGAGGCAGTTCATTGCTCAGCAATAAAATTTCATATTCCTTGGTAGTTCAAGCATTTGCATCGGATATGCTTGCAATGACAATTATTTGCAGAGATTTCTGTTTACTAGAGCTGCAACTTTACAGAATTTGTGAGCCTCCCTCCTGTCTGTAACCTAAACTGGCAGACAGGGAGAGAGACATGCCCACAATTTGGGAAACCCTATAACCTCTGACATATCACATTAAGAGCTATCTCTAAATAATGCACACACATTTATTGCAATGAAAACTCAAATGTATCCATCATGGACTGAATTGATTCAGCTGCTGGCCAGAAGCTTCAGAGCTCTCCTTAATTTCAAGACCTAGATGAGATTCCAGGAATGTCTCTTACAAAATATCACAACTGCAGAACAAGAGTAATATGAAACAGAAGGCAGAAAGAAAAGCAGTGGTGAAATACATCATCTTTGCTTTACTTGGAGCACAGAATAACTAAATATTTCGTATACAATAAAACCAAAACACACAGAAACTATTATATCACACAAAATATCTAAAGGCGTGAGTCTGCCACAGAAAAAATAAGGGGCTCTCACTAATATGTACCTCTGAGACTAACTGAATGTGTGCTCCAATTCCACAGAAAAGAGTCTAATAGTGTAAAGTGCATGATGTATTTATCAATACAATAATTTATATGATTCCCATTTTCCTTTTTTCCTGATGCACGATGAAATAAGAAATCACACGGACATGAAATCTGGTCTTTGGTAAATAGATAATTGGCTTTACAGAATAACAGGAAATAGCTTTTATGGTAAGTACACATTAAATGCATTGTTACACAAAGTAGCTTTCTGCCTAATGACATAATGTACACTGACTAAGTCTGAAAATTAGCTCAGTGCTTGAAGTTCAAGCTATTCGATCTCTATCTTGTTAGTATTCTCAAAAACAGTCTTAGTATTTTTGAGGCATTTTATTTCTCAAAAGTAAGATTCTAATGCCATGCATATTACTACTACAATCTCTGAAAGATTTCCAGCACTTCTGATGCAATCTTGCTAACAGTTTATTCTTGAAGTCTCACCTTTTATTGCATGGCTCCAAACACAACCATGAAATGACAAATGCAAGAGCACTAGCAAAGATTGGGCCATTTGGTTTCAAACCTATTTCTTACTCTAGCTCCCTGGTAGATTAAAGTCTAAACTTCAACTTGTCAAGAATGCAGCTTGTAACAGTTATGTAATACCAAACAGCTTCATAAATTAAAAACAAACCATACATGCTAGTGAACAAGAATACAGCATTTAGTAGTTAGATTAATGCCATAAGGCACATTTAAAGCAAAGTTAGTGCTGAAATAATAATTTATCTCTTTTCTCCAAAGCTTCCCAGATTTCAGCTCTGTCTGTTTCTCCTCTCTACCTAGCTGGGGTATCTGATTTATCAAAATGGCTTGAAAATTCAGTTTCTTTCTTTGATTTCAGTTGCCATCACACTGGTTCTTTATCTCCTGCTTATAATAACTGTCAGCCATTAAAAATGTATATGTAGCTGCTGTTTTGGTATCGTATCTGCAGAGAGCCCATTGCCCATACGTGACCCAGTTGTGACAGATACTCAGATATGCCAACTGCCTTAGTGACTCAGAGAACTCTCTCTCTCTCCTCCGTGCCAGTGGAGAAACAAACTCCTCATCCAGCTGTCAAAAACAGAGTGATTGTAAACTCAGTTGCAGTATTTTTGTTAGATTTCTACAAACATTCCCTCATCGTAAACAATGCAAGAAAGCTACATCTGAGTCATGACCTTATATAGGCTACAATACTTCTGGTTTCAAGTTATGTACAATCTACCATGTCCTTTGGGGATTTTTTCCAGTGATTAGTTGGTCTTAAAAGGCATGTCTTCATATCTTGAATTTATGGAGCTCTTATCCCAACTACAGAAGCTGCTGCAGCTTTTCCTGGAGGATTAAAGAGGCCTTTGTTTAAGAAAAACACTTCCTACTTGTAGTTGTATTTTTTTTTTTAAAGATGGGGTTGTAAGTGATGTCCTAAAGCCAACTAGTTCACGCTTTAGCCTAAAGCAGTATCAACTCTACTGATGTAGTTCCTGGATGTATTTGTCTAGTCTTTTGTTACAATAGATGGTGATTCCAAAACCTTCATATGCAACGTATTCTAGTGCTTCACAGTTCTCACTGCCAAAAAATGGTTTTTCTTGTGCTTCATCTGAATTTCCTGAACTGCCATCTCAGCCTGTTACTTCTTGTTTCACTCATCTTGGACATGAAGATGAGTTTTTCCCACATTTCCTCACAATCTTTTGAAAACTGCAATCATGTTTCTTTTCACCCTCTCTTCTGTAGACAAAATCCATCTGAACTTTACATTGTAATTGATGCTTCTCAGGCTCCAAACCTTTCTTACAGCATATTTCTAAGTCCTTTTTAACATTTTCTTGGAATGTTGTGACTCTCACAAAGAGGAAATGGAGCAGCAGACAGAAGAAGCTGGGAAACTCTACAGTATTCTTCATCCTACTATTATTAGGGAAACATCATCTTTATACTCCTACTTATTGCAGTGATTAATCACCCAACAAACACTTACATTCCATCACTTCCATCCTTACTTCTCCCCTTACCTCAACATCCTGGCTTCACTCCTGAGACCTGTTCGGTTCTCCACCGCTTCCTTTTTGGCAAAACAGCTGTTTGCTCACTCTAGTGTTCTCAGAAATCCACAATTTAGCCAAAGATGATCAGATTTTCATGAAAATTGAAAAATAATCCCTATACATATTTTATAAAAATATACATCATGTTCTTTCTCTTCCCAAACCAAAAGCAAACAACTAACATTATAAACTAGATCATCTTACCCCATTCCTAAAATGACACAAACATGATGAAAGGCTGAAAAATTTACTGCATAACAACAAAAATCCCAGCCACAATATTTTTTGTATAATATGGTCTTTAGTTCAGGCTTGATAAACATATACACAGAAACCAGAAAAATATCACTATTATAATACTCATTTTAGCAGCCCTCAGTAAATATGGTCTTTGTTGGACGAGGTGATCTCCAGAGATCTCTTCCAATCACGATGATTCTGTGATACAAAGAGATCACTGTGCTTTTTTCTCCTTCAAGTAATGAATTGTTGATCTGAAAAGTTGAAGAAACACTGTATTATATTTGTTAATAGCAGCAACTATCCACAAAAAGTTACTTGATGCACAAAAAAGAGGAAAAGCAATGTTTAAATTGCATAATGTTGTAAAAAGCGAAGGTTCTCTGTCCATAACCAAATTCAATTTTAAATCAAATGTACAAAAGGTGATAATTGCCTTTGAAGATGCAACATTAAGTTTACTAAACAAATAATCCATTGGTGCTTATGGATAATTAAACGATGATTAGGGTTTGTGAATGAAATTATTATTTCATTTTATCAAAGAAAAACCCAAAAACAATATAAAAAATTCAACATTTTTAAGAGAAAAGAAGAAATCACTTTAAAGTATGCATGAAAATTATTGTATTATGAAAAGAAGTCATCCACTTCTTAATGGACTAATGCACACTGAAATGTAGTTAGGCACTTTGCTCAGTATTTACTTACAAAGAAAGCTTCACGCTGCCTCATTCTTCTCCAGTCCAGAATCCAATACAATTACATACTTCACGCATGACAGCATCTGAAACACTTTGACAATTACCACATAGCCTGAAGCCGGTACACAACCAAACTCTGAAGAAAACAAAGCCCTAGTTTTAACTTAGAAAAAAAAAAAGTTTATTAAACAATAACCCCATTTCACATTTGTCATAGAAGATTCCTTCAATCGTATGCTTTCCGCTGCTGTAACAAGATAAAATAGTAGAAATACTGCAGTTAAGGAAGAACTTGGGTCAAGGCAGATCTCATTTAAAAATCATGCCCTCCACTTGCAATTGTGATGAGGACACTGCACTCAACAATGCTACTGTGATCTCTATCAAACCAAGCAAAGTTTATACTGGCAGAAGTAAATGGCCATTGTGTCTTCTCGTTACGGTTGCAACCAGCATCGAACAAGAATGTAAAAACCTGTATGTTACTATGTTTTTCCTTATCCCTTCACAATTTTTTTTCTCTCACAGTATTTTTTTCACTAATTAGCTGTTACCATCTTTACTGTTCTACCACAATGAAGCAACCAATAAAACAAAAAGGTGTCCCAAGGAGACACTCTTGTACACTGCTGCACCCAGATCACCACCCAGAACACTGCTACACCTGAAAACTTTTTGCATTAATGGTTAAAGTGCCAAAGAGATACAGGGAGTTGGGGGGTGGGGAGCATCTCTGGAAAGCAGTAGTAAATTTCATACCATCACACCAATCATTTTCAGGAACCCTTTTTCATTAGACAAAATATTATCTTCCCCAGTCCTCTGGCGAGGGTAGCTGGCGTCCATGCCACCCGCTCAGTGGGTCGGCCTCAAGCAAGGGGCAAGGCAGGATCTCAACAATTTTAAGCATTTATCTCCACAACAGACCTCTAAAACAAAGGTGGTGGGTGGGTGCCCTAAAGAGTGTGTGTAAAGCTTCTAGCACCTCAGAAGCGCTGTTCACAACACCTTGCCTCAGGCTCGGAGCTGGAGTACCTCAGCAGCGGCACCAGCACAAGCCCTGTCTGACCACCTCAGCCCTCCACAGGGGGGAGAAGGGACCACACCCCGCAGGCCTGGCCTCTTAGGGGAAAACACAGCCTTGAGGCACTAGAAGGAAGGACAACACCACTCTAACAGCAGCCATACAGGCAACGAAAGAGACCATAACCTCGCCTAAGCAGTGATACTGACAGAAACCCCGGATTCAACATGGCAGAGGGCGGGCGCAGGGAGAGGACACTCGCCCCGCCCCCTCACTTGGCCCCGCCCCCCTCCGCAGCGCCTCGGGAGGTGACCGCCCCCGCACCACCTCGCTGCGAGGGCTCGGAGTTGATAAAGGGCGGGACTTCCGGGCCGCCTCGCCCTCTTCGGAAATGACATCAGAGTGTCAACATGCAAGATGGCGGCGCATCATCGGCAGAACACGGCGGGGCGACGGAAAGTGCAGGTAAGGGGGAGGCAGGGCCTGGAGGGGGACTGCGGGGGGGCACGGCGCCGTTATGGTCCGGCCTGACCCGGCTTGGTCCGGCAGGAGGAGGACAGGCCGCGGCGGTGAGGCAGAGTGCGGCCCGGGAAAGGGGACGGTGGCGGNCCCCTCGGGGGGACGCTGCCGCCCGGCCCTGAGAGGCTGTGGAAGTGGCTGCTCTCAGTTGGGGTGGGGGGAGGCAGGGATTGGGGGTTTCTGTGGCAACGCAGCCGCTTCCTTCCCTTCCCACCAATGCTGAGGTGGAGGGGAGACGCCCCCACACACCCCGCGCGCACTATCGCCCGTGGAGGGGGCGAGTGGCACCGCGGGCTGAGGGGGAAGGGGTGCTGCTCGCTGCCCAGCGGGGTCAGGCTCCCCAGCGCGGGGGAGGCAGAGCTGGAGCACCCCGCCTGGCTGCCCTTTCCAGCTCCGGTCAGCGTTTCTTAGAGAAGGACGCTGTCTGAGTGAGTCTGGGGGTTTAAGCTTTCTCAGCTCACCTGAGAGACGGTCGGACCTTGTGGGGTGGGCTTATATGTAGTTAGGAGCCCACTCTTGTAGCCTTGCTGCAGACTAGAATTAAAAGTACGTAAAAAGCCAAGACCCATTAGCCGTAAAGTAATGATTTTATTATGGTGCCCAACTTTTTTGTTCTTGTTTGTGGTCCTACCAGCATTTTAAAGGTTTTTACAGCTTTCCCTATGGGAAAGATTCAATGCTTTATCAGTGTGCAAAGCTGCCAGCCTCTAGTGGCAAGTGTGAGTTTCAGCTGTGTCTAACCACTGTGATCAAAAGAAATCTTGCTTAAGCCTGAAGTAGCATTAGGATTCTTCCAAACAGAGATGGGTTCAGGTTTTGAACACTTCTTTTGTGTTTTATCACTCAGAAGACATGGGCATTTCTTTATAGCCTTTAGTTGTTTTCATGGTTAAGGTACGCACTCAATCAATACTGTATAAAGAATTCTCTTGCCCTTCAGAAAAAACCCTCTGATGTTCCTCAAAATACAAAGAATGCAAAATATAATATCCCTTTCTTGACTTCATTACCTGTGCCATAAACAAGTTTTTGCAGGTTGCTCTCCTAAGGAGGGGGATTTTATTATAACGAGGTATTTCTTTGATGTAGTCCTATTTCTTTATGCAGTATTATTTCCCTGACAGCAACATACATCAAAGAGTACATCATTTCCTTTTTTACTACTACATTCATTTTTCAGACCTTACTTAGCTCAAAATCTTGTATTTCAGGTGGTTTTGTGCTGGTTTATGATGTCTTCTTGTCAGCTTTTCATTGTGTTACGTGATTTTTTTCACTTCCTATACTGTTACACTGATCTGTGTCTCAGTACATTGTAGGTATAGATGTGCAGGAAATAACTTTGGTTATACTATGGAATATGTAAAGGCTTGAGTAGAAGCTAGGTGTTTTCTTGTGCTCTTATTATTTCACCTACTTGGTTAGAGACAGGATTTTGTTCATGTAATTGAATTCTAAGTGGCTGTTGTAACCATCAGCTGCTGATGGAAAAGTAAAACCACAAATGATTGATTTTGCTTCCCAGTTGCTGAGTGTTTAGGGTGCTGCTACATCAAGCTTTTGAGAAAGTGAGAGGGGGAGAAACTTCTCCCAAACCTATAAGGTGAGGGGAATAAGCTTTTTAAAAAAATACCTCTCGGGCATGGAGGAATTTGATTCCTTACCTGTTGAGAGAGCTGGCTGAAGTTTATGGAGATTGAAACCAGTATTATCTTGGATGCACCTGTTTTACTGGTAAGCAGAACCATCCAAAATAGTCAGTTTAGGGTGCTTCTGCATACAATTGTGTGTTTATAAGGCTTTAATCAGAATAGATGTTTTAGGCCTCAAATTCCATGCATTTAAAAAGGTAAGAAGTTTAATGATTTAAATATCAGACACTTGAAATGTCCAGCGGCAGGCTATTGGTGTTTCTTAAGCTTAGCTACGCATGTCTGAAGGTTGCAGTAGTAATGTTGTCTGATTTGGGAAGGGAATGGGGACACAGAGGTGTGTCAGACACTGCCTTGTGATGAGGAACAGTTGGCCATATGCTGTAGCTTTCAGATATGTTGCTGCGAATTAAGTTAAAATTAAGACACTTTTCAGCAGGTGGCTTAAAGTAGCTGCCCTTGAGGAATTGCGTTGGAACTGCTCTCCCAAAATTGCTGCCTGGCCAGCAAGGGAAACATTTACATTTAGAAAATATTTAAGCTACTGATTTTTTTATTATTTTATTTATTAAAAGAGTCCTGGATTTTGTATGCTGTAATTTATTGTATTTCATATGTATAATATTTTATAAATTATTTATTTTGTTTATAATACTTAAACAAGTGAATTGCGAGTAAACTGATTCCATTGTATAAGGATGGAATATAAAACTTAATGCTTTCCATAACTTCTATTCTAGGGCTTAGAGCGCCTAATAAAAATTCAAATATCAATATGTGTTCTTAATTAAAAAACTTATTTTAAGGGATACATCTGCCCTACCCAGATACTAAGGTAATAGATTTTTTTTTTTCTTGGTGGTTGACACCTGCTTCTCATTTTTTGATGCAGTTCATGTCAGATCTCATAGAATCCTTCCAGTGATTATGAAAAATACCATTTTTTTAATTACTCACAATAACATTTGTGTCTTTGAAATTTTTCTGTAGTTACAAACAAGGAATGGGTGTCATCAAAGCTCAGCTGTTCACTGTTTCCTCCACCATGATGGTGTGGTGGTATTTTTAAAAGCAGATTCTACCCATGTATTAAAACAAAATCTGTTGTAAGAGTAGTAATGTAATAAGGGTGAAAGAAACACCTCATAGATCCTGTGAGAAATTCACTTGGCTTTGTGTGCTGAAGAATATCTGTTGACAGTAGCTTTATGTCTGGAGCTCTTGGATAGTCATTAAAATGATTAGTGCTGATCCATTTAGGGTACTGAATCCCATAAATTCTTTATAATGGTGGTCCTTCATCTTGTAATGTTCGTGCACTGCTGCAGTGAAAGTGTCTTATTCGTTATGGGGAGTTTATAAAAGCTACATCAGTATAAATGTAAAAGGCCTTGGTTGTTATTAGAATATTTTATATCCCACAAATCTTATCCCTCCCATACCTTCATACTAATAAAGCAACTGTGATCTTTGTCATTGTCATTATTGTCGTTGTGGTTTGCGACTGACTTTGTGAATCAACACAATGAATGTGCTCCCAGTCTGCCCCATTTGGAGTGAATGCTGGTTAGTGCTCAGAGTTGTAACTTCCTGGTGACCTTCACACTCCTCTGCGGGCAGAATACGGTACCTTATCTGGAACGATATAGATGTGTATGCTGCAGGTCAGAGTTGAATTTTATCACAGTAATTTCTTCTCATCCAAACCCTCTTGCTTTTACATTGGTTAGATATGTGTATGTATGCACATACTGGAATATATACTTCATATTTTTATATTGGTTTGTATAGTTACTGTATTTACTAATAGTTCTTATATTTCTAAACTCAGTGACAATCAAATTAATGAAAACAAAACGAACAAAAGAATGCTTTGTGACCTTTTTTTCCGAAAAATAGGAACTTATTATTTTAATTATTTTTAATTGAGTTGTTAAAGGAGAGATACTTTGTCAAGTTTCTCACAGGAGGAAAGAATGATGATGTATTTAATGCTGAACTGGGGCTGAGCTCTAGCATTCGCTCTTAGATCTGCCACAGACTCATTAACCCTGAAACAATAGAATTCCTCTTTTGTCTCAATATTCTTAAAATATAAACAATACTTGTGAGAGATGTTTGACTAAATTCACATGTGGAAGTTATTAAAAGGAATAAAGGGACAATTAAATTTGACCTTTGGCTGAATATTTTAGTACTGGTGGTAGTTGGAAATGGTTGTCGGTCTTCCCCAGTCGTGTCTCTGATGGAAAAACAGCATCCAGTTCAGCTGACAGCCATGGTTTCATTCTTCTAGGTGGAAATTTAATAGTTATGTAGAAAGAATTATAGAAAGAAGTTAAAATTATTTTACTACATCTAATCTTCATGAGCTTTTTGTGCTTCTAGTTTCTGTGTTAAGAACAATATTATTTATTTTGTTTGTAACATTCTCTTACTCAAGTAATCTGTGCAGGTCTTCTACCAATGTAGGCATGATATGATCAAGCCCAGGTGAGGAGCTGCACGTACATCTTGCTCTGTGCATCACAAAAAATACTTCAAGTAGTTGAAGAGTTTTAACATAACACTGTTATGCATGGCTGATGGTGTCTTTTCTCAGGAACATCTCTGCAGCTGTGTGTAGGTGGAGACTTGTGCATGGATAGCAAGAATATTATGGATGAGTCTGGAATGGGTGAGAGAAGCCAAGAGTGCTGGAAACTGGGACACAATCTGAAATTGGGAGGATGAGCTGTGACTCTACAAGGACTGCGAGTGGCTAGAAAAGAAGATGAGCAAAAAGAGCTTTAAGAAGAGCGTTGGGACATAACAATAAATGTAGTAAATGGACGTGTGGAATAGTAACGGAGAGTATTAGGGCAGAAGGATTCAGGAGACTCTTAATTTTGGTCTTCCAGTGTTGGTCTATAGAGCTGTTGCAGCTGTTACTAACACAGAGAATGAGACTGGATGTGTGCTTTCTAAGAAGCATCAGTTGTCTCACTGTGCTGCACTGGGATGGGATAATTTGGTTTAGGTGTTGCCCACATTCAGCAAAGGGACCTGTCAATTCTTGTGGAATGGAATCTGAGGTGCTGTAAAATGTGATAAGGACCACTGAACGTTTTATTTAATTTGTTGATTTTATTTTGTGTAACTGAGACCTGGTCTGGAAAACATTTTCTTTGTATTGCTATAATGCAGTTATTGGACTGGAAAATTACTTTCAGATCTCTAGCCCACGATTGCTCCTTGAAAGCATTTTCAAAACACTGGTACTTACGTATCCAAATGATTCCTGCTGTGGGCAGATTGGATTACACCAAGCCTAAAATTTTACCTTGTTGTTCTGATTGTATTTTACAGCATCTGGGAGAGGCATAGGTGGCAGCCTCCCCTCCTTTTCTCTGAGTGTGAGGGCTTTCCTCATGGGAAATGCATAAGCCCTGCGATCGAGTGTGATGCAGCACAGTGTGAACGGGGTAGCTGTGAAGAAACTGCAATGCCTTATAGTCGTGTTTACTGAACAGTAATAATGGAGAGTGCTATAGCCTTTGCAGTGTGTCTCCTTAAATCTTTTTTTAGTGTTTCTGGACAAAATAATGAAGTAACCCATACACAGAGTTCTGTCAAACACAGAAGGAAAGAAACTAAAGGAATAATTTATGTCTGAAAGAGCAGTAAATATGTGCTTCTTATTATAGTAGAAAGTAGGTAGTTTTAAAAAAATTGGTTTCAAAATAGTTGCGATGCCTGAAACACCTACAATTTGTATCTGCAGTCTTACAGTGTTTTGTAATCCTTTAGTGACCATATCCCATGCCTTGTGAGTCTGGGAGATGCTGTCATCTCAGCTATAGGAACTATGAGACATACTTAGGAACTGAGACACAAACTCAGTGTGGTGTTTCAGATCACCCAGAATATCTGTGCAAAGCAGGGAATTGAACTAAGGATTCTCTAGGTCTAAGCTTGAGTTGTAATGATTAAATAATCCGTTGTGCTCCAGCTCTAGCACTGCTGACATCTTCTGTGTGATTCTTTCCCATTTCAAGGGGGGACAGGGAGGTGGAATTCCTGGGGTGGTAGCTTTCAAACTAGCAGACTTATTTAATGCTTGTAAAGCTTTTAATATTTCCTACCTGAGAACCTCAGAAAAATGAAATTAGATGGAAGCTTTTCATGGCCAAGTCAATATCTTAATACCATAATTGGATTTGTGTAAATGTATTTTAGGTCTCCTATGTGATTAGAGATGAAGTGGAGAAGTATAACCGAAATGGGGTAAATGCACTTCAGCTGGATCCAGCATTAAATAGACTCTTCACAGCAGGCCGAGACTCCATTATAAGGATATGGAGTGTCAATCAGCACAAGGTAAGGCAAGAGAGGATTCCTAGGTCTACACTTACTTTTTTCCAAGTTATCATGCTAGTAAGCTGCCTACAGGTATACATCTGATACTGTTTTTTAACAGCTGCCAATTATTATGATAGGAAAATAATTTTGCTGTTGCTTATATTGTAACAAAATATGTGGGGATTTTACAAACCTGCATTTGGGCTTATCCTCCAGTGGGCTAGTCACAGCTGAGAGAAAGTTAAATACAGAGTGATGTCATTTGCAGTGATGAAGGAGACAAATACAGTCACTAGGAACATACAATTTGATGGATTGCTTACTTTGGTCAATGAGTATTTTGTATATTATGATATTTTGTGAGAATCTTACTATTTTCCCTTTATTGTTACCTTTACTTTAAAGGAAAAAAGGAAGCATTGGTCAGACTCTCTTGATCCACTTACCTTCACCATTGTGTTTAATAACTAAAGAAAGTTTATTAGAAGACACTGTTGTGTTTAGGAGAGAGAACTAAATTAGTAGTCAGAGAATGCTTGAGGTTAGAAGGGACCTCTGGAGGTCATCTGGTCCAGCCCCCTGCTCAAGCAGGAGCACCTAGAGCCTGTTACCCACCACCATGTCCAGGTGGCTTTTGAATATCTCCAAGGATGGAGACTCCACAACCTCCCCAGGCAGCCTGTGCCAGTGCTCAGTTACCCTCACAGTAGGAGAGTGTTTCCTGATGTTCAGAATGAACCTCTTGTGTTTCAGTTTGTGCCCATGGCCTCTGATCCTGCCACTGGGCACCACTGAAAAGACCCTGGCTCTTCCTTTTTCACACTCTCCCTTCAAGTATTTATATACATTGATGACATCCCCCCTGAGCCTTCTCTTCTCCAGGCTGAAGAGTCCCAGACCTCTCAGCCTTGCCATATAGCCAGAGATGCTTCAGTCCCTTAATGATTTTTGTGGCCCTTCACTGGACTCTCTGCAGTCTGTCCATGTCTCTCTTGTATTGGGGAGCCCAGAACGACCCAGTACTTCAGATGTCCCCTCACCAGTGCTGAATAGAGGGGAAGGGTCACCTCCCTTGACCTGCTGGCCGTGCTTTGCCTAGGATGACATTCGCCTTCCTTATCACAAGGAAATGTTGCTGGTTCATGTTCATCTTGGTGTCCACGAGGACCCCCCAGGTCCTTTTCTGCACGGTGGATTTCCAGCTGGGTGGCCCCAGCGTATACTGGTGTGGGTCCCACTGACCGAAAGGCCAGTGTTAGGAACTTGAACAGATTACTGGAAATCAGGTCTTGCGTGTGAAAGGTGCAGAATGTAAAAGTTCGTCAAGTTCATGACTTAGAGAGATCCTAAGAGACCATTGTGTTGTGTTTTCATTGTTCTGCTCCTCTTCACAGCAGAACAAGTCCAGTCCCATAAATGCAGAAATAACATAAGCTTAGTGACTCTTCTTGTTCTGGTTATAAGTTTTTCTGTGATTCAAAACCAAACACTTTAAGGTAAAATTATATATTAAATGAAACTGCATTTAAAATATATCAATATTCTAATGAAAACTAATTTGTGATATCTTACATAGCTGTATAGTTGTTTCGCAAAAAGTTCTGGAATCATGAGTTCAAGCAACTCTACATTAGGCAACTTTTGATCCACTTGAAGGTTGAAGAAAATGTCACAACAGGATCTGATAGTCACAGTCTTTTCCATTTGTGATGAGATCTGATAAACATTTTTTTTTCTTAATTTGCAGCAAGACCCTTACATAGCATCTATGGAACATCACACGGATTGGGTAAATGATATTGTGCTCTGCTGCAATGGTAAAACGTGTAAGTACTTAAATGCTTGAAAACTACATTGTTCAGAAATTGTGTATAAAAGTATACTATCTACAGCTTTAATTATTTTCTGTCTTTTCTTAGTGTGTAAAATTAATTTCTATGATGTGTATTGTACATTTGGTAAATAATATAACCAGGTGTTTTGATGAAAATTTAAATGTGTATAATGTGATTCATTTAATATTTTTTAAAAAAGAATAGTACAAATATGCTCTAAAAGAATACAAAAGCCATTAAAGTTTACTCTTTATTCTTTCCAATTTAGTGATATCTGCTTCTTCAGATACTACTGTTAAAGTATGGAATGCACATAAGGGATTTTGCATGTCAACACTGAGAACACATAAGGTGAAAACATTATCTGTAAATACTGTATGTTATCACTGACAGTCTTATTAACATGCAGCGTTCAAATGGATAATATTGTTGATCCACGTTGTTATATTTACTTTATTGTAGGATTATGTGAAAGCCTTAGCATACGCAAAAGATAAGGAGCTGGTAGCATCTGCCGGGCTGGACAGACAGATATTCCTCTGGGATGTAAATACTCTAACAGCACTGACTGCCTCAAATAACACTGTAACAAGTAGGTACCTGGGGAGTGGGGAGGCAGGTGCAATGCATTCTATTGAGTAGCATAACCTCTGAGATCAGTTTAAAACTGTAGATACCTGTTCCTGAGTGTACAGAAAAAATGCGCAAGAAATTTTAAGGTGGATTTAGTATGTACTCTCTCCGTTTATTGTGTTATATAACAGTTTTTTGCTAGCAATACAGTTTGTTGCTATTCTTAGCCTTTTTGGCATACTGATCATATGGTTTTGAGGCTTGATGAAAGCCTAATGGTGATCTCTGAATAGGTGATTTTCATTTCCTCTGTGCTTTTCCCAGTTGAGGGATTCATCCTTTAATTTGTTCAAAAGTGGATGAGGAATTCTGTACCTTCTAGCCTAAACTCTGATGACAGTTGTGATGCTGAGGAGTTGCCATATGGTTTTCTCAAATGCAACAGTAGCATCCGTGCTCAAGTAACACATTTCAACACTGCAGTTGTTCAGGCAACTTCAGCATTGCCTCACTGCTGAACTAAGAGAAGAGCCTTTAATATATAACGTAGAACTTCACTGCTGCCTGGCTTGGAAAAAAAATCTCTGCACTTAAATCCAAATGCTGTGTATTATAAGATCACATACAAGTATAATTCTCTAGTAAAATAGTTGAGAAGCACAAGAGTACCTTGATGGTCCTGGCATTGAATTGTGGTGCCAAAAGGGCACCAGACTGTAATGACTGTAAGTCTGAGCTCTGGAGTTGGTTTTATGCAGCAGTAGATAAAGAATTGGGATGGGGCTTTCTTAGCAATATGCCATTTACAGTTTGTCTTTTATTTAAAAGCAACTCTATATGTGGGATAGAGTATCGCTATTTTCATGGATCAAAGGGTATTAAAATACCCTAAAATACCATTTTTCAGTTAATAAGTTTGTTTTTCAAATTACAGCATTAAAATTAAAAATGTAAATTTTATTTTGCAATAGCTTCTTCCCTGAGTGGAAACAAAGACTCAATCTACAGTCTTGCAATGAATCAAATGGGAACAGTTATTGTATCAGGGTCCACTGAAAAGGTAAGCAAAAGTGTGGTAAGCCTCGTTCCACTTCAGTTCACAGTTTAGTATGAAGAGACAATTTTCAATGTCGTGTCTGTAGCAGCTATTGTGGTTTTCATAGTGAGGGTAGACAATTTTTTTAAGCGAGAGTGCCTTGGTCTGAAGATGTGTCTATATCCATATAGCTTTAAAACACGGAAGAGACAATCAAATCATCTTGTGTAACCCTCTATCAGAGATCATTACATTTCACCACAAGAGCTGTGATTTTGGGTGCACGTTACTCAGATGATTTTAAAAAATGAAGCAGTTGTCACAGGTAAGAAAGAAGTGGTGCCAGCAATTTGTAAGACTCCTGCAGGGAATGGGAAATGAAGTGAGCTAATGAAGTTCAAGTGTTCCCAAGAGATAGCCCATGCCCTTTGTTGAAAAGGAAGGTGAAAGACCCTAAAATCCCCTGCGAGTTTTTTTTTACCTAATCTAATGTTTAGAGAATTTTATTTCCAAGTCAATATAAAAATGAAAGTAGAATACACCAGGAAAGCATCTGAGAGGATTCACAAAATCGTTTTTTTTTCCCCATTTCACACTATCCTGTTGCCAGTCGCTTCTGTTTTTTAATTTCTTAAGAAGACAGAAAAAGACAGAACAAATGAAATCAAAATAAAGCTGAGAAAATCGTATCTGATTATTAGAGAGACATAACTAGATGTTATGCACATCTTGCTCGAATGAAGTGTGGTTTTGATCATGGATGTCTGCATGTTGGAATAAGGGTCAGTTTATTCAGAAAGGCTTAATATTCTTTAGAGAAGATGCATTGTTGGTAAGAATGATGTTAATACCAGTTATCCAATGTCTATTTATGTAGGTTCTAAGGGTGTGGGATCCGAGAACTTGTGCAAAACTAATGAAACTCAAAGGGCACACGGACAATGTAAAAGCTTTGTTGTTGAACAGAGATGGCACCCAGGTATGTCCTTTAGCTTGAGACAGGCATTTTACAGAATGCAGAAATGTCCTTAGTCTTCTTCAGTATAAGTATTTTATGTCACAGGTTACAGAAAGTAGATTAACAAGTATTTTACAGATATTTAGTGATGAAGGGAGGGAGGCTGGTGGGTGAACGCTCTATTACAGGTCCATCTAGGTATGGAGGGGGGGGATTTACATAAAATGTCTGGAAATTGTGGCTAGAGTTACTGCCAGTCTTCATGTAGTGCTGCCTTAAGGAAAAATTGTAAGGA
>VZTO01010283.1:20663-35961 GCA_013400615.1 Syrrhaptes paradoxus
ACAGGTTACAGAAAGTAGATTAACAAGTATTTTACAGATATTTAGTGATGAAGGGAGGGAGGCTGGTGGGTGAACGCTCTATTACAGGTCCATCTAGGTATGGAGGGGGGGGATTTACATAAAATGTCTGGAAATTGTGGCTAGAGTTACTGCCAGTCTTCATGTAGTGCTGTCTTAATGGAAAAATGTAAGGATAAAAATTATGAAAGCTCTTTACAGAAAATAAATATTTTAAAAGGTTTAAATACTTACTTGATTTAAGTACGATGGTTGTTGCTCAGTGTCTTTCAGGCAGCTCTGATGGGACTATCCGCCTGTGGTCCCTTGGGCAGCAGAGATGTATAGCCACATATCGAGTCCATGATGAAGGTGTTTGGGCTCTGCAGGTGAATGAAGCCTTCACTCATGTTTATTCAGGAGGAAGAGACAGGAAGATTTATTGTACAGATTTACGAAATCCTGATATCCGTGTGCTTATCTGCGAAGAAAAGGCACCAGTTCTTAAGGTAATTGATTTTTATTCAGAGAATCATGGAATGGTTGAGGTTAGAAGTGACCTCTGGAGGTCATTTGGTCCAGCCCCCCTGCAAGCAGAGCCACCTAGAGCCAGTTGCCCAGGACAGTGTCCAGATGGGTTTTGAATATCTCATGAATATTCCATGTCCAGAATTTGTTGATTATTTGAAACAATTTCTCTGGAGTTTCAAAAATTGCATCTTAGTTATTTTTCATTTAAACTTTGTATTTCCTTAGTAAAGTGAAAGTAATTCTGTTTCTGAGATACATCCAAGTATGGGAACAAGGCTACACAGAGCAAATACTAATTGATCAAAGGAAAATTAAGTTAAATATGCCTCAAAGTATCTGTGGTTTCATTATTTAGATGGAACTTGATAGATCAGCTGATCCTCCTCCAGCACTTTGGGTTGCAACGACTAAATCTTCTGTGAATAAATGGGTAAGTGAAATATTTTACACTCTGTGGATTAAATTAAGTAGTCATGGGATTTGCAGTCTTGGTTTGAGAGCTCTTGGACTGTTACTTGCAGTTTGACTGTGACTTGTTGTGATCTGTAAGATCTCTTTAAAAAATACAAGGCTAATATTGAAGTTGATCAAAAGACTTTAAGCTTTGAATCGCTTCCTTTGTTATTTATTTATGCTGCTTTTAGAAATAAATTATCTTACTTGGCACTGGACAGTTAGCATCTACATAGCAGCATGAAGTGGCGGTTGTTAATCAGATAAAAGCAAAGTTTATAGATTATTATGAATGTGTAATTATTTTGTTTCTTTCTTTAGACTTTGAAGGGAATTCATAATTTTAGAGCGTCTGGAGATTATGACAATGATTGTACCAATCCTATACCACCCCTGTGTACGCAGCCTGACCAAGTTATAAAAGGTAAACAGCTGTTTCCCAGAGTACCTTATAAAATCTGTTATCATTAGCAAAAATGTTGGATCTTTAAGACTGGCTAAAGTTTTCCGGTACTTGATAATATGATTTCAACCGAAACAATGTGGTTATTATCTAACTAGTGTTAGTTAAATTAGTGTTTAAATCTTGGTGATATCCAAATCTTACATAAAATAGTGAAACCAAAGAACAATCACACGTCGTGTTACGCAGTTTAATGTAATATTAGGGAAAAAAAAAAAACCACAACACTGTAGTGACCTTAATTCTTGTTTGTTTGCTAGGGGGTGCTAGTATTATTCAGTGCCACATTCTTAACGACAAGAGACACATACTAACCAAAGACACAAATAACAATGTGGCATACTGGGATGTCTTGAAGGTAAGTATATGATTTTGGATTAAACATTCTGCTGTTGGATGATTAGTTATTTTGTATCTTTTGTACACAAAGTAACTCACTGCTGTTCCAATTGCAGTTGTTGAGCTAAATTTGTTGCTGGATTTGCAACAAATACGGGTGTTTGATGGAGAGTTGTACTGAAATATTGATATGGATGGGGAGAACAATGACAGAGGGTGCTAGAAGACAGCTATCTACTCAGTGGTGGGGAAAATGGTTTTTATTAATATGAGGTAATACTTGCATACTTCTCCACTGGCTTGATGCCACTATCTCAGTAATAAATAATAAATGAAAATTGCCACATAAACTATTATTCAATTTTATGAGAAAAAGTTTGAACCTTTAACTTGTGTGGTTTTGGACTACAGTACTCATGGAGAAATCATAGAGTTGTAATCATTCCAAGTGTATATGGAAGTCAAGTAAAAGTTTTGAGGTGTTTGTATGATTCAGTAGTCAAAATTTTAAAAGTTGTGTTATTTCTTTTGGTGTACAGGCATGTAAAGTTGAAGACCTTGGGAAAGTAGATTTTGAAGAAGAAATTAAGAAGAGATTTAAAATGGTGTATGTGCCAAACTGGTTCTCGGTAGACTTGAAAACTGGGGTGAGATACAGTTCCTAAATATGTTCTTCTGATGTTATATTTCATATATTTTCATATACTGTTTGTTCACAAGGGTTTTAGTGTGCTATAAGTTTTGAAGAAAAATCATCATTTATCTGATGGATTGGATTTATTTTGAAGTCAAAAAGAAAATTTTCCCTCAGTTCTTGACAAAGCAAATAACAGGTTGGGTTTTTTTTTTTCCACCTAATGATAAAGTCAGTTTAAATCCACCAATACCGGTTATGAATTAATACAGTTTGGTAAACAAAGTGTGCTATCATGCATTTAGAAAATCTTTGGTTTGTATTCCCAGTGAAGTATGAACAAAATAAATGTAAAGACTTGTTTAATATAAATGATAGCTATTGCATTCCTCTTCCTGGTGGTCTTTTTCAAACAGATGTTGACAATTACTTTGGATGAAAGTGACTGCTTTGCAGCCTGGGTTTCAGCAAAGGATGCTGGATTTAGCAGTCCAGATGGTTCTGATCCAAAATGTAAGTTTTAACTAATATTAGTGATTTATTGAGGCAAAAAAGCAGAATAAATTCCAGTATTTATGTTTCAAAGTATTCCAGTGCCAGATATGTCGATAGCTGGTTGGATTTTAGGGCTTATTTTCTGGACACTAAATTCCTCAGAGAATTCTCCAGTGAGAATGTTTGCTTTTTTTCTGAAACATTTCAGTCATGTTCATATTTTCTATTTAACTTGGTTTTAAACCTTTAAAAAGCAAAAGGGAAAAAGCAATATTCCTAAACTTGGAGCTATTACCTAATCTAGAGAGCATTATAGCATGTGAGTGAACCAACAGTAGTGATTCTAAAATCAGCTTTTCTGAAAGATTGTAACATGTAGCTCTGAGATTGTGATAAGCAGATTTCTGTGCCCTGTTTTGGGAACAGAGCTACTCAAACTTTTATTCAAATGTAGAATATTACGATGCTAATGTTTTTTATGTAAGTGAAGTTCTACCTCGCTATGTCTTGACAGTAAACCTCGGAGGGCTTCTGCTACAAGCACTTCTGGAGTATTGGCCTAGAACACATATCAATCCAATGGATGAAGAAGAAAATGAAATAAATCATGGTTAGTATTTTAATATTTTCAGGTTTTAGGATTTGTTTATACATTCAGTTTGTTTATATTTCGGTTTCTTTAACAGATACAACTGGATTTGCTGTTTTATGGCTATCTCAGGATGCATTATAGACTGGTGTTTTTTAATGCTTTCAAATTTGCTTTACACCAAAATTTGCTGAGTAGCTTTCTTCTGAAAGTGTCAGCAAAAATCTTAAAAACTCTAGTCCACAAAAAAGTAGGTGAATGTATGATTCAGAAGTTATGGAAACATGATGCCTTGGTGAAAAACAATTACTGGTAAAACTAAGGCTTGAGCTGGGAAAGAAGCAGCCTAGATAATAACAGCAAAGAGCAATAATTCAGAATTCAGCATCATGTTCAAATACAGTAGTTAGATGCTGCAGTGTAATCGAGGTAATGTTTCTCAAGTGGAGGGAAGGCATCTAAATACTTCTGTATTGTGTTTCAAGATATCTGACTGACTGTAAGCTGCACTGTTCCAAGAGGTGCATAAATAAATGCTGGTTTTTCTTTAATCTTATTCTATCCATCTGATGTGGAATCAGGTTCTTCAGTGTTTGAAGACCATACTTTTATAACTAGCTAAAAATAAATTTAATTTAGAATGCAGTAACTTCAAGGAAATGTGAGTCTGAGATTTACTAGTACGCTATTTTGACATCTGGCAAATCCAGGTAGAAAAGCAAAGCTGACATCCTTCAGAGCTCTGCACTGTCAGTGTAGGGAGGAAAATAGTCTTGTCTCAGCAAAATCTCTGTGGTTAGTTTTTAATATTAGTATTGTACAGTTTGACGAATCCTTAGAATTCCGTTAAGGAAATGGAGAAAACTAGTAATGAGGTTTTTGTCTTGTAAGTTCTTTCCCTTTTCTGAAAGGCTTTGAAATAGTCCTTCCTGCAGTCTGTATTGATCTAGTTACTCTCTAGTGTTCCTTTTTATATACTCGCTATGTGTTGAAAATAGGGATTTCCTTGGATTTTATGAAGCTTCTGATTTTTTTTAATTTATTAAATACATTAGCTATAGGTGGGAAAGACACTTTTTGGTCTGTGTGTACCCAGTTTTAAGGCATCGTGCAGTCTCACTGTTATGTATATTTTTTTTCCAACAGTGAATGGTGAGCAGGAGAACAGAGTCCAGAAAGGAAATGGATACTTCCAAGTACCACCACATACACCAGTTATTTTTGGTGAGGCTGGAGGACGCACTTTGTTCAGGTATAAAAACTCAAGAGTGTGAAGCATTCAATATTTACTGGCATAGTGGATTTTACATTTGAGAGGTGGGAGATGTTTAATTTCTTGTTTTTCTTTCTGAGGATGAATAGGCTTAAAACCAATTTAACTTTCAGTCCATGAACTCATCAGTAAAGCAGGATAACCTTTTTCAGCTTTGAAAACTGATTTTTTTTTTTCTGCAGTATCAATGTATTTACGTTGTAGTTGGGGCTTAATATTTGCATCCATTCTGTACTGGTGAATCTTAAGCCTTCCACAGCTTGTTCTCAAGAGAGCACTGAAAAGACACCATAGGAGGGAGCAAGCCATGCTTTAAGGACTCTGACAAAATACTTCATTGGAATTTATAAAATTATATGTAGCTTTGTTTTACCATTGTGTGTGTGCATTTCTTGAAATTGGTTTTATTCTTTCTGTTTGGTGAGAACCTTGCAGATATTTTATATGCAGAACTCACTGTCCCAAGCAGAAAATAATTGCTTTTTGCCACGTGCCTTTCCCCTTCTCCTGACAGTTTTGTACTTCAACACACAAACATATGCAATCCACGAGCAAAGTTGTTTTTTAAATTTCTCTGTGCCATAGCCTGCAGTCCCCTGAGACACTTCCCCCTGTTTCTGCTCTAGGCATTTGTCTTCTTCCTGCAGCTACTTTTTTCTGGTCTTTACAGAAAATACGTGATCACTTCCCCAATAAGTTTCATGTGGCAGGTCTCCTGAAAGCTTTTTAATGCACTTTAAAATAATTGTTTTCATTCACAAAGGTTATTTCTGTATGTCTTAGGTTATTATGCCGGGATTCAGGTGGTGAAACTGAATCTATGCTTCTTAATGAAACTGTGCCACAATGGGTAATTGACATCACTGTGGATGTAAGTATCACCTGTAGAGATTTTGCTTTTTTGTTGGTTTTTTGTTTGATTTATTTTGGTTTTTTTTAAGGGTGTACTTTGTGGATTTAACTGTACAGGATCTGAAATGAAATGTTAAATTTTTGCTTTGTCTGTATTTAAAATAAGTGGTCTCAAGGTCTGTTTTCAAGGCCCTTTGAGGTTCATTATTTTTTAATGTGCCCAGTTAAGGTATTTTTGCTCACTTTCTTTTGACAGAAAGTCAGAAAAATAATTTAAAGCACTGTGCATAGTTGGTATCCTTTTCAAGTGTGGAGCTGTCTAATTTCCTTTGAAATAAAGGATAATTTATATTCAAAAGCTAGATGATATGTGCATCTAGGTGATATGTGCATCATCTAAATTGAAGCATCTCAGGAGTATGAGTAATTTGGAAGTTGGCTGCGGAGATTATGTTGATTAAGAATCTTTCTTGCTTTTTGATAATTAGGAGCTGAAGATACTTCCCATACCAGCTGATAACAGTTCATCCTAAATTAACACTTTTCAAATTTGTTTCCTTCTAGAAAAATATGCCCAAGTTCAATAAGATTCCCTTCTACCTCCAACCTCATTCATCATCAGGGGCAAAAACTCTAAAAAAGTAAGTAATGCATTTGACTCTTGAAACTGCAGAAAGAAAATTGCAAGCTCAAAAAAAAAAAAGGGGAGCTTGCCAGAGAATTGTATTGTGTTTGATGAATTTGTACAAGTTTCTAGTAATCTAAACAGCAGTGCTCTGAAGCACTGAATTATATCAGAATATTTGAAAGAACTGCAGGGTTTTTTTTGGGTTCAGTGGGCAGTTGTTTAAGTTTATGCTAAGGAAAGAACTAATGACTGAAATTAGACTTTGTGTCTTTTGGGGTATTTAATCAGAAAAGAACAACGTATAGATTTTTTTGCTGTTCAGAACCATGTTTTGTGTTATGTTTCCTGTTTTCTAACAGTGATGAATAATAGCTTTTTAAAAGGAAAAGTTACAAAACCTGACAGCAGGGGATGCGAGATAGTCTGCCCATCACATGAGCTGTAGCTGGGAGCTCTGTAGGTTAGAAATCAACACAGGTCTTCAGGTGTGAAGTCAGTGTCACAACAATTTCGGTATTTTCCACAAATGTTTTATTTCTCTTTAAGTCTAGTTGAATTCTTTACATAAGAGACAATTAGTGAAAGAGGAGCTTCATGGACTTTTTGTGTACTTTGTGGAAAAACTGCAGCTGGTTATTACTTTTGAATGCTCTTCTGTTCATGTAGTGGGGTGAACAGCATAATCTTCATAAAGCCCTTCTCTTACTAATCCCTTTTGTGTTGGAAAAATGAGGGCTGTGTGCAATATTGTTAATCTAAGGTTTGATTTTTAGTTCAATCTTTTGAATATCTTTCCACTTGCATAAATAGCTGTTATGGTATTGTGGGTGATCCTGATAATTTACTATTAAATTTATAATATAAAGAGTTTATCTGT
Organism: Syrrhaptes paradoxus; assembly: GCA_013400615.1. NCBI lineage: Eukaryota > Metazoa > Chordata > Aves > Pterocliformes > Pteroclidae > Syrrhaptes > Syrrhaptes paradoxus. The sequence continues at coordinate 27,795 of VZTO01010283.1, forward strand.
GTGCTTGCATAGTTTGCTACAGATTAAGGTATTGTGAAGATAAGAAATATAATTTCTCAAGTTTTTTCCTGCCAAACTTTGTTTATTTTATATAGAGACCGACTGTCAGCAAGTGATATGCTTCAGGTGAGAAAAGTGATGGAACACGTGTATGAGAAAATCATCAACTTGGATAATGAGTCTCAGACAACAAGCTCTTCCAATAATGAAAAAGCAGGAGAACAAGAAAAAGAGGAGGACATCGCTGTGCTAGCAGAGGAGAAGATTGAACTTCTATGCCAGGACCAGGTCAGTTAGTCGGGTATTTTAGCCTGTGAACAGTAGCGATGTCTAGCAGTGAAGCAGTTGTGAATTTCTGAATACCAAGCTTGAAATATGCTATAGATTATCTGTCCCCTTTAAAAGTAAGTAAATGTTTTAATGTCACATTAACTGACTGCTCACAGAAGTTCAGACAGTTGCAGGTAGCTGGATCAAAGAATTTATATAGTATGCCTATTTAATTTGGTCTGACTGGTAGCTTTTACAGGATTACTTACTCTTATTCAACAAATGGACTTAATACCATTCCACAGAGTTCCATTTCTGGAATATTTTGAATTCTACATTTCTAGCAGAATTTAAAATTTGTCCAAAATCATGAATTGTCTAGGAAGTGTAATAAGCGGATGAAGATTAAATGTGGGGGAGGTGGCTGTAGTATGAAGTTATATGTTACATTGCTAAATCTTGCAGTAATGCTTCAGGTTTACTCGCTAGTTGAAAAACCTGAGCTTTTTGCATGGTTCATCTTTGATGCCAGTTTGCCCATAGGATTGTTTTGCCCAACCAGCATGTTTTATCTTTGAATTTCTGATGATCTAGAAGATTTGTGGAATAAAAGATTAATTTTTTCCCATTTAGGTTTTGGATCCGAATATGGACCTTCGAACTGTAAAGCACTTCATTTGGAAGAGTGGTGGGGATCTGACGCTTCATTATCGCCAGAAATCAACGTGAAGGGAGCGGTGGACCCAAATGGTTACTTTACTTGACCGTACTGTGCTGGTTCCAAGAGTAGTACTATAGAAGCCCACTGAACCCCTAAGGTAGATGAGACTTCTGACGACTCAGTATGGATGGGAAGTATATGTTTAATTGAGGCGACTAATAGATCTGTAATATAGAGGAAAAAAAAAATCTATATGACTTAAACTAAAGTCTGTCCTATTCTCAAGACAATGAGATGGGAAGTCCCTGAGCGGTTCGTGTTGTGCGAGGTGTACAGAGAATGGATGATAATCCAGTGCAGACTTTTGCTTCCTTCTTTTTTGCTTTTGTTTTTCCAAAACATAATATCCTCATCTGCTCATGCTTAATATGAAACTGTTTTGGCCATATTAGTCGCTGTGTTCACACTATAATTCAGAACTGCACACGAGGTATTTTTAATACATTCCATTCATAAAGCTCCTACAATGGTTTCTCACAGGTTACTCAAACATTTCTACCACTTAAAGAAATTTGGAAAAGAAAACCAACAGAAAATAGGTATTGGATGCTTGAAAGAATCAGCCCATTTAATTGCAAAGGAAGGGTTAATGTTAGACTTGTTCTAATACTGCAACTCAACTGTTGCTTTAGAGAGCTATCGACATGCAGAATGAGAACACTAGATAAATGTTGTAGCAGGGTCAGTCCGATGATGCTGTGCATCATAGTAGAGTAAACATGCTTTGCAGCAACTTAAGAGATTTTTTTTTTTAATATCTATAACTACATCCTGCACTGTGTCCTAGGTGTTCTAAAGACACACTAGACTCCAAAACTATGTGACATTTTGTTAAAACTTCAGACCATTCTGAAAATAACTTCATATGTTTAATGTTAAACTTTAGAAACTTCTCGGCAGATTTCATATTCATGATATAAAAAAAAAAGCTTATTCTTTTCTGAAGTTTTATATGCAGTTGTTCTTTTGTTATAGATTTATGCAGATCTTCTTTTCGCTGTTATTTCTAAAAAAAATCTGTGACTGTCATAGACTCATAGTAGTCTTTTATAGAGTTTAACTTATTGGGGGGAGGGGGTAAAGGCATTTCAACTTTTCATGAGAAAATGTGGGGCTGTCCCAGAAAACCATTTGTAGCCAGAACAGATCATAAATCCTCATAAAGAAATGGTGTAAAAATGACTCTTGTCTGAAGCAGAAGCACAAGTGCCTTCAAAGGGCAGTATATTATTCGAGTTTCTTCAGGAGACATATGCTCTTGCCCTTCCTGTATCTTGCTAACAAGATTTAGGTCGAGGCCTAACGAAAGTCCCAATAAATTCTATTACTGGGATTGTATTGGTCAAACAAAAAGTAAAATATTTTTCATCATATTTTATTTGAAAAAATAGTCAAATCATTACCTTCTTAACCTAGCTAAACAAACTCATGGATTAAACAAAAAATATGGTTTGGAACTAAGCTGGCATGTCTTTCTCCTTTGTCTTTTGAGAGTCATTTTCAGTTTTTATCCCCATTTCTGTGTATGCTCCATTTGACACAGTCGTGCTCCAACTGCACATTTTTAGTGGTATTTGTGAATTAAATGGTAAAACAGAACTGTAAATTTTATTGATAAATTTTCCTGACTTGTATTTATTAATAGCAAGGCTCTATGCTTGTTCCAATAGACACTGTTTGGGTTGTTTTCCATTGTCTTGCTGTCTCTTTATATACATTGGAATTGCTCCCAGTAATTTAGTTTGAAATCAGCCAAGGTTGTAATTTTTCTCCCTCCTCTTTTTTTTTTTTTTTCCCCCCTAACCATCCCAAAAATGCAGTTTCAGGAAAGATTGACAGAAGAGTCTGCAATGCCAGAAGGGTAAATGATATTTCACAGTTGTATAGAATAAAAGGCTTTAGTTAAAATATTCTCAAGTCGTTTTGTGTATTGGATTAATTACACAGTTTTAGAGCTTGGACCATTGCCACTTAGTGGTTGTACTGCGAAGGACTTCAAAGTCCTTTGAAGCCTCAAGTGATGGAACAGCTGAAGAAATGGCAGTGCCTTGACAAAATCCCTTAGAGATGATCTTGTAACATGGCTGGATGTAAAGCAGGCATGCAAGCCTTCAGATGCAAGCTCTGAGATCCTGTTGAGGTGGAGAATGTGCTCGAGTAACATGCTCACGTGGGCAGTGTGTGCTTCTGTGCCATGAAAATATGCTCTGTGCTAACACCAGTGCAGTACATCAGAGAAGACAGCCCTGCTACAAGTGACTCTGCCAGTTGCCATTGAGTTTTCTGGATGTGGGAAGGTTGCAGCACTGCAAGAGACACGTGCTGTCAATAATGAGATTTGCGTGTTTATCTCTAGGGTGGTTATTTCCTTATGGTCAGTTTTGGGGATTAGGATTGTTCCTAGTACAGGTTTATGTCGTCTGAAGTTCCCATCAATCAACCACCACCAGCACCCTGGTGCTCTGGATCATCAGGGTCAGCAGAGCCGTGGCTCAGTGGCGATGAGCTTTGCATGATCCTTGCTGTAACACCTGAGCTGCCAGACTCATGTCCCTCAGGCTCGACTATCAGTAGTAGAGAGCATGCTGGGGCTGGAAGCTTATCCTATGGTGTGTGGCCACACCACAGTGCAGTGTCAACCTCCACATCTGCTGCCTCCAAGCTCTGGAATTAGTCCAGAGCACTCCAAGGTGACCTCCTCCTCCCATTGTTTTGCCCTCCTTGTGATACTGCTAAAATAATCCCTCTTGTGTCTGCAAAAGAGCTGTCACGGGCGGGTTCATAGATGTCCAGACAGCACCAGACTAATTGAAGTTCGGGTTTGTTTGTTTGTTTGGGTTTTTTTGTTTCAAAACCCAAATACAAAAGTGGGTGATTCAAGCAATTTCACTCCGAGATAGTTCAGTCTTCTACAGCCATTCTACTTGTTTCAAACAAACATAAAATATCACCCTTTTTACATTTCTTTCAGCAGTAGTACCTGGTCCTTCTCTTCCTGAATTTTCCTCAAATTAAGCAGCAGTAGCAGTGAGATAATCACAAATGCTCCAGGTCGCTCTGCAGCACACAGTCGGTATCAGAGGGGATGGCTCTGCGCTGTCTGCACTTGCAGCGACAGCAGGAGGTCTCTGCCTGCAGGAGAATTTGATCTTGTCTGGATCGAGCCACTCTCAGGAGCTTCTACTGCTCTTTTTAGGTTTTATTTTGAAACTAAAAAATCTAATCAGCTTTCTCATTTCTGTATCCCTGGGTAGAAGAGTGCTTTCTGCTTCTCTTTGTTTAAGCAGGGAGGTAGCTCCAGGCATCTCCAAAGGTAGTCTCCACATCAGAGAAAAGGAATTTGGTGAGAAAGTTAAACTCTTCACCTCATTTAGCATTTAAATGATAACATACCACAGCTAGAGGCTTAACTCTCTTTGGTTTTCTAAGCAGAATGTTATCGTTTGGATGTTACAAGAAAAGAATCAATAAATATAAACCAACTCCCCCCCTGCCCTTCCAAGAGCCAGTTAATGTGAAGCAGGCTGGACACAGGCTGTGGTGAGTGTTAAGCCGTTTATTAGTGTGACATTTGAAATTTAGTGTTCAGTTTGGACATTCCCTGCTCTTAAATTTGTAAAGGGTGGCTATGGTACAGCGTCACTTAAATGAGCTACTACCAGCTTCAAAACAGTTTTGACAAAGGTGCAAGACTAGAAACAGTCCTCCATGCCCATGTCTTAAACGTCTACTGATTTGTATAAAAATAGAAAGGGGTAAATAGAAAAGCACAACTAAAGAAAAGCTCTTTCGCTCTCACTACAGAAACCAAGACATACTCCACTCTACTGAAAAGGTTAATCACCCTGAAAACACACAGGCCTGACTTAAATCATCTTTCCCTTCAGTTTGTTTCAAATAACCATCATTTCCCCCCACCTTTTTTTTTTTTAAACTCTGACTACCACCTGATCCACTGAAGAGCTAAAGAAGTGAATGACAAGACCCCCCCAGCCCAATTTCACCCTATTTATATGCTGCAACTTCAAACCATCTGGTACTTTCTTTCCTGCAAAAGTAGTTGCAGAGAAGGGACTCTACAACAAGAAAAATAACAGCTTGCAGAGCAGTAAGTAGGAATAAAGATATATTGGGGTAGGAAAGGCCTTAAAAGTCCTAAGAACTGCTTAATTGAGGTGTACCATGAGAAAAGCTTCCCAGCAACTCAGAACCATAAATAGGGGTTTTTTTAATGCCATCAATCATACTGAGAAAACAATCATCAAGTGTCACTGTTCAGGCCAAGTGAATAAATACATTCAGGAGCATTTGTAGGCAAATGTGAATTCAGGAACTTGACATTTTGCCGGTCTCCAGCTTCTTTCTGCATTAATTTCTCCATTAACGTGGTGATTTTAGACAGCATTCAAAGTTTGAACAGCGATCAATCCATTAAACAATGATTGGAAAAGACAACAGGATATGTATTTCATATGATTTCTTTTAGAATATTGTCTACGCTACCAAAATAGAATAGCTGTAATTCTTTCAAGATCAGAAAAATATTCCAAGCTGTAGTATTACAGTATATAGCAGTCTGTAAATGAAAGCAGAACCCATTTCACTCCTGATCTCGTGCAGCTTCTTCCTCTTTGTGTTCACATGCTGCTTCATCCTCTGGTTTCACCGGAGTAGCGGTTAACGAGGTCTCAATACTGTTTAAGAACAGCGTTGTTTCGTGGTTATCGGGATCAGCTCCTAGTGTTGTTTTTGAAGAAATTTCATTAGGAAGAGCAAACGAAGGTAAAGATGGAAGTGAAGGCAGCAGGTTGTCCATCCCAGGCTGCTTGACTGAGCTCTCAGAATACATGGTTACATCTCCAGGGTCCAAAGTTGTGGCATTTTCTGGGAAAAGGAAAGAGTTTGTAAAAAACCAAAAACTGTGCCTCTGGTTACCACAGATCTAGAAAAATCAGCTTGAGTGAGACACTTTGTACAGGCACATAGCCAGATGCACACCTGTCAAATACAGGGGCTGTGTTTGCTCTGTTCTCCCCACATACAGAAAATGTGATGGTACAAGGTGGTTTCTGAGAGACCACAAACCATTTGCTCTGCTGTATTCTCATGACTGAGATGTTTTATTTTATGTTACAACTCTTACCCCCACCCCAAGTTTTAAAAGGGAAAAGCGATTCTTTCAAAATTTGTGGGTTTTTTTAATAGAAAAAGTCACTATTAAGATGACTGCAATTTTGTTTTCACTGTACAGCTCTGAAGAGAAGCCTGTGGTACAAAAATTCATTTATATTGATTTTAGAAATAACCTATTTTTAAGGTCAATTCAATTTGGATGATCAATATTTTCATTTAAAGAAAAAGACACACATTCTATAATCTTATAAAATGAGCCTATTAGTTTTTCTCCACTTCTACACCCAATTTCTGCTACTTCTTCCATCTCATTTTAGCCAATCCACTTTCTCATTTTTCTTAAAATTGGGTTATTTCCAAAAAGCACGATATTGTTGAGCTATTCCAGAAATTAGGTCAGAGGCCTAAAGGAAATCTTAAAGACACTTACCAAAATAAGCAGAAGCTTCATTGTTTGACATGAACATTTCAGTGCCTACTAAAGCATCTGCTGCTGGCATGTTGAAGGAGGCAGATGAAGACATGTTGGACACTTTTGTTATGTCAGTGAGTTCGGGAAATGAAATACCAGACACATCTAGAAATCCTGAAGGAGAAAGGAAATATTACAGTACTCTTTTAGATATAGCACAGAATTCTAGATTCAAAAAGGCCTGTTCTATCCAGGCTGAAGTCAGCAAAGTCCCCTAAATGTAAATAAATTTAACCTATAAGTTAGCTGACATCAGTGGAAAGACTTCTGCAGAATGTTAACCTCAGTCAGGCTCGCAGTACCCAAATTCTACAGCTCTGAAATCCAGTGAAGTAAAAAACTTTAAGAAAAACAAATACCAGTGCTCATAGTTCTGCGTTTAAGTCTCAAACTTGTTTAAGACCTCATTAGTTTGCTCGGATGTCCTCTAAAGAAATGCTGAAAAAAGCACCTAAGGAAACATACCTGGATCCATAACTCTCTGGAGAGGGGGGGGAGGAGAAAGGGAGCTCTCTGGTGAATAACCGCTCATTTCTTGATCTGTGGAATGGTCCAAGTTCATCAGTATTTCAGAGTTGTCACTCTGAGAAGCAGGTGCCAATAAGGGAGTCTGGAATAACACAGTAAGAAGGAAAAGCATCTTTTTATACTGAAAGCTTCACCTGAAGATGATGTTCCTGTGAAAGCATTCTGCCTCAACCTCCAACTACACCACTTGAGAGAGAACCTGCGATGCCAAAATGTGACAGTCAAGACACTGATGAGGACATGTTCCAATGCAGCCTTTTAAAGCCAGTCTGTTCTTCAAAGAACAGTCCATACTTAATTCATGTAGGTGTATTTTATTTCCTAGTGAGCAGGGCATTCTTCTAATGTCATTCTCATGGACTGATACAGCTGTAGTATGCAAGTCTTCAGAACAGAAAGACAATGTCCAGCAAACGTTTATATCAGCCAATACTGGTGAAAGAGTAATTGTGATAAATGTAATTGCACCAAACACAATGAGGAATATAGAATACCTCTGAAAGTTTAAGGAAATAAAGGGTACAGCTGAGCAAACGGAGTTTCTTGCTCATGCTGCCCTTCCTGTCATCTGCTCAGCTTCAACTAACTCCATTTTATTCAAGCAGAATTGTATGCTGTACTCAAATGTACTGGATTATGAATGTTCCAACAGATAGAAAATTTCAAAACTCTTGAGAACATAACTGATTTCTTACGTACCTCTGTGTAACCATTAGTAGATGGTACAGGAGTTGCAGCTTCTGATAAGGGTGAAGGTGGTTTGCTTTCTGGCTTTTTCTTCGATGCTATAGACTGTGTTGGAATTCGGTGCAGATAGCCATATCCAATACCACATCCTAAACTGTACAAGAAAAGTAAAACAAGACTTGGAAAAACGTGTTTTTAACAAAGCTAGTAAGTGCTTTAAATTTTGACTCTTTAAAACAAGAAAAGTTTGAGTCCTTACTCTATAGCAAGAAATGCCTGCAAGAATCCTTTCCCTTACTTATAGTACTCAAGGAGCACTCTGCAATTGACATTTAGATACACATAGCTTAGCTTTC